>JAFFST010040992.1:6126-41608 GCA_022414735.1 Noturus placidus
TATATATATAATCATATAATGTTTATTTATTTATGTATTTATAAATATAATATTGTCAACCGTACTTGATGGGATAGTTTAGTCCAAAATAAGTTCTGTCCTATATTTACCCAGCAGTTGGACTAAAAATGGCCAGTGCCCAGTGCAGTGACACCATGCAGAGAGTAAAAGAATTTCCAAGGCCCTCCTTATGATCACAGCACATTAGATTAATTTCTTTAGAGCTTTTTGTTCCTGAGCTTTAAACTTATTAAAAAGGAACACTGTTTATCTTAACAGCACTTCCTGGTTTTATTAAAATTGTTAGGTTAAATGTTAGGTTATTTGCATATTATTGAGTGACCTACATTAACCCCGTTTTTATTTTAAGTGACCACTCGGCCTACATTTATGAAAACTAAATAATAATCATAGTACATTCACATTCACATACGACATAATTTTTTACTAGTTCATGGTGAATGCATCTTCATGATGAATGTGTCATTCCTTATCATGAGGTGGTACCCACAAGAATGCAACCATTGTACCTGTACATTTACTTTGGTATCATTTACCTAGAAAGATGCATGTAGAAATGTACCATTAAAACTTTACTCTCTGAGGCAATTATTGCCCAATTATGTGTTAAATCTTTTTTTTTTATGTACCCACATTTCCAGTAAAACATATTAGCCTATATATTAAAAATACTAAACATAAGGGTACCACCCCAGCTACAAGAAAACTGATTCAATTATTTCCATGTGACCACATACAGTATTACTATGAAATCATATGATACTTTTTTTTTATTTCCATATTGTCTAAGCTTTCTTGGCATTAATAAAACAAATACCCCAGAACCACTATTTTATTATTGGTATGAACAGAAGTAATAGTCCATCCATCCATCCTCTACCGCTGACTCCTTTATCAGGGTCACAGGGAACCTGGAGCCTATCCCAGGAGGCATCGGGCACAAGGCGGGGTACACCCTGGACAGGGTGCCAGTCCATCACAGGGCACAGTCACATACACACTCTCACACCCATTCATACCCTACGGACACTTTAGACATGACAATCAGCCTAACATGCATGTCTTTGGACTGGGGGAGGAAACCGGAGTACCCGGAGGAAACCCCGACGCACATGCACACTCCGCACACACATGGCCCCGGCGGGACTTCAAAGGTTTAGCAACAAAATGTTTGACTTCCACATATCAGTAGAGTCTCAATGTACCCGATGTCTCCACACACCTGAATGCACCCTATGTGAAGTCCACACCTACAGTATATCATCGAGAAATATAAGCGAGGATAAATTTACACTGGCGCGCACGGAACTTCTCTTGTGTTACTTGTTTTCCAGCCACATCCAAGTGCTTTTGTTTGATTATGATCTTCTGTTCTCACATTCATCACCTTTGTCTATTACGCGCATTCTACCTATCCAAAGCCCATTTTCCGCACCCCATAGAGAACCATAAAGCTGTTGCCCTATATAGGAGACATAAAAATATCCTCGGTCCATTTAACGGTAAGAAAATGCGCTCGGCGTGTTCAGTCGGTGTGTAAGATGTGTGGGCAGGTGGAGGTGCCATTGCGCGTGTAGGAGGCACCGATTTATTTTCGGGATCATCTCCATGCACTTCATGCGCTTTTTACCAGCTCTGCGCAACAGAGAGCCAACTTCTTCTATTCGCGGCTGAACTTTCCTTCAGGAGGGTCTGGAGAGAAACCCAAAGCTCTCGAATCACTAGTGAATATTCCTAGGCTAGAAAAACCTTGGAGTATATTAGAAAATACGTCTATAGGACGTGCGGTATTCAAGGCATGTGTCTTCACTTCGCAACGATGCTGTGATCCAGCAGAATCAGACACTGAGGATTCTGAGGCTTTTTCCACGATCAACTGGTTTCCTTAAGTGTCGCTTTCAAGGATCTTTCTGTTAACTTTGCACGATGGGCTACAGGACTTGTATGTTTCTTATCTCAAGTCGCGTCTTGAAGGAAGAGCGCAGAGCGACAAATCTGGCGCAAAAGTCCTTATGACGATCTCATAATCTTTTTATTTATTATTATTATTATTATATATATATTTTTTTAGGAGAAGTAGGTATACACAATTTTAAAAAAATAGTGTGAGAAGCGAAGTGTGTTTAGACAGAAGAAATATATTTATATATTTATAAATATTTATATATATTTATGTTTATATAATAGGGCTAATAATAAACCTACATGTTACATTGCATACTTTAGTGTATGCTAAAGTTCCGCAAAGAGATCATTGCACTAAAACAAAACAAACATAGGAGCAGTTTTTGTCCTTTTCGGGTACACCGGAATCCCGTTAGCTCGTATGGGACTGGGGCACTCATCACGGTGCCTGCTCCTGCGCAGAAAGATGGCGGAGGCTGAGAGCTCGGAGGTGAGTTCAAACATTTCTTTATAACCTATAACGGATCAGCTCGCGTGACATGGAGTGCACCGCGATTACAACAAGTCGAGTAATGTTCTCGAGCTGTTTGCACGTTCGGTTGCATTCAAAACGTCAAAGCGCCGAGTTTGAATAGCCTATCGGCTATGAATTAGGAAAGCAAAAAAAAAAAAAAAAAAAAAAAAAAAAAAAAACGTGCATGCAATATCACGAGCCGAAGATCACAGCCATACAACCGGCACGTGCTGATGATAAATAGTCTGCTAAAATGCAATTTTCTAGAAATGCACCTAACAGAATGGTCCACTATAACGCACAAATGCACTAAGATTGCAAAAGCGTGCGGTCAAAAGGACACCCGACTATTAGCCTGAGACGACGCTCCGGTTCTCCATTTCATGTGCTTGGAAAAGAAAACGCAAAACCGGGAAAATCTGCGGTTTTGTGTGTTTGTTTGTTTGGTTTCTTCCATATTTGGTATTCATGACGGTCTCTGATGGAAAATCCGCACCAAAGCGAACAGCCTCCGGTAGCACGAGCGCTGTCCTTGGTGCTGCAGTGAAAGAGTCGCTGGTGTACTGCACAGCCAAATCCCCAGGGCTCATCCCTCTATAGTGGTACTTTTCTGAATAGTGTATGCAGGAGATTCAGCAATGCTTTCATTCATTCATTTTTAATAACCTTTTTAGTATAAACCTTCATGTATAATCCACAAACTAGCAGGTTTTTATGAAGTAGGAGTAAACCGGAGAACGCGAAGGAAACCCAGAGAGGCACAGAGAAAACAAGCAAACAAACGTCAAGATCAAACCAAGGACCCTGGAGCAGCGAGGTGGCAATGCTACACCCTTTACCATTGTACTGCCCTAAAGAAATACTATATATTTATTCATTAATCAGTAGGCACTTTTCCTGGTTAGGGTTGTGGTGGATCTGGAGCCTATGTCCTGGGAACACTGTTCATGAGGTGGAAATATGAACTCGGATGAGATGCCAGTCCATTGAAGAACATAATGCATACTTCTAAACCAATAAGACATTAGGCTGCGCCATGCTGCACCCAGACCTGTGGAATTGAGTATGAACAGAACACTGGTCAGGAGGGCTAAATGAAAGAGATGGGTAGGGAAAAGATTATTAGGACTGTGCTTAGCATAACAGAAAGTCTAGTCAGGGTAGACTTGAGTAAACAAATACGTTTTAAACCTAGACTTAAACACTGAGACTGTGTCTGAGTCCCGAACACTAATTGGAAGACTGTTCCATAACTGTGCGGCTCTATAAGAGAAAGCTCCTCCCACTTCTGTAGCCTTCACTATTTGAGGTACCATCAGATAGCCTGCATCTTTTGATCTAAGTAGGCGATCATAGAAAACCAAAAGGTCGCTTAGATACTGTGGAATGAGACCTTAGATACTGTGGCAAGTTCCTTCTGGAACATCCAGACAGTAAGGCATTACAGTAATCTGGTCTAGAGGTGACGAATGCATTAACTAATATTTCTGCATCATGTAGTGTCAATATATTTCTTATCTTAGAAATATTTCTGAGATGAAAGAAGGCTAGTAATATTATCTACATGAGCATCAAATGATAGACTGGAGTCAATAATCACACCAAGGTCTTTTACTGCTACACATGATGAAACAGAAAGACCATCCAGAGTTACTATGTGATCTGTCTTATCAGAATTAAGTAATAATTATTGTTTCATCTCTATTTGCTAGCACAAGCAGCGGAAGCAGAGTACTGGCAATCCTCCATCTGCGCAGCCTCCTCCTGTGCCTAAACCTATGGCATTAGTTCATCACGTTCCTCGTCCCCCTCACACCCCACATGTCTCAGCACTGTCCACCTGCCCTGGACGTGGAAAAATGGCCAAACTCCTCAATCCAGAGGAAATGACCTCACGAGACTACTACTTCGACTCATACGCCCACTTTGGCATTCATGAGGTACATCGTATAAAATTGTACTAAGTGTTGTCTCAGATAATTATCTATTTTTTGATCATGATTTATGACATAAATTAACGCTTTACCGTCTTAGGAACAAAAAGGCATTCATTTATTCACTTAGCAGACACTTTTTCCAAAGCATTCATTGTTCTTTGGATAGTGGTTTCCCTTATAAAAAACATATTGTGACAAAATTAGTTTTATATTCTCAAGGTCTTGAAAATGACTCGATGAACTAAATCAGGTGTCTGCAATGTCAGACCTGCAAATCTCTGTAGTACACTCAAAGGCTCTTCAGACTGTCCCTGTTCAAGGAATCATTGAAGCTGTTAAGGGTTCCCCCTATCAGAATGGGTTTGTGGGTATTATAAATTTTTTTTTACATCATCCACATCCATTTCAAAACAATAATTGGAAATGAAATCCTTTATTGTGCTTGTTAAATATATCGTTCAAACTTAAAATTGAAAGAGGTTTTCCAGAGGTTTTAAAACGTGCTACTTGCTGACATGTTACCAAACCTAAATATCTCAAAACATATTATGTGTCTTGAAAATGAATTCAGGTGTCATGCTATTATTCTTTAATCATTTTCCTAACCATTTTCCTAATGCATGTCGACCTCTTAAATATATTGACTAATCTGTTATACAATTTAGTCTGCTTTAATCTTGAAACATACTGATGATGTAAACCTGTCCTATGAAAAAAAACAATTTATGTTGTGTCCATAAAAAACAATCATTCAGTTTGAGAAAATATCCATGTCTGTGATACAGTATGTGACTTCTACATGTTGAGTTTTTGGGTCAGGTCAAGCTGTCTGCAGAGAAAGGAGCTATTCCTGATAGCAGAGAAAAAAAGCAGGACAGGGAAGAACAAGAAGGCGGAAAGAGAGATGTGTATCAGTTAATCCCTACAGGGCAATAATGGGTACCTGCCTCTAAATAATATAGAAAGAATAGCAGTGATGCAGTGCTTGGTGTCCTACATAATCACGCTATACTTCTACAGCAAGACTGAAAATGAAGAGCCTATGCTATGAATGGGTCTTTCAGTTCGCATGTGTTCCCTGTGGCTTTTTTTTTTTGTAAGCAGAGGCATTTATTTAACATTTTTGGAAGGAGTCCCCTGTTTTTAGTGTGTTGCAACATTTGGAGGTGAAGCTTTATACACAGCAAGCTGTTTTTTTTTTTTAAATAATAGAATGACTATTTATAGCTATGATAATGTAAGTGATAACACGATACAAACATAACTATAAAGAGTTAAAGAAAATGATGTTCTTCAATAAATAAACATATAATAAATAAAATGATTTTTTTTTACGATTGTTAAATTGCTGTGGTATCGGTGGAATAATACATTTCAGGATGTGATGTAATAAGAAAATAACCTACTTTGGGGAAGTAATCACACTGTACAGTTATAGTACTTCTAGTACAAATGTATATACCATATAATTTCAAACTTTTCCCTCGACAGGAGATGTTAAAGGACGAGGTGAGAACACTGACCTACAGGAACTCCATGTACCACAATAAGCACATTTTTAAGGACAAGATTGTTCTAGACGTGGGCAGTGGGACAGGAATCCTCTCCATGTTTGCTGCTAAAGCAGGGGCCAAACATGTCTACGGGGTGAGAACACAACTTCATCTCAATGCTAAGCACTTCCACAGAATTCAATAGCTCAGATTAGAAAGAAAAAAAAGAACTTTAACCACATTAGTTAGAGAGTTTATAAACAAATTGCTCACTGGATTGTAAGAATATGCATATGAGAGTGTGAAAGTGAGTGGGAGATAGAGAACAGCTTCATATTCAGTTCTTCATCTTAAAGCATATTTATATCTATTATAAGCTGATCTGTAACTACACGGAAACTTCAAGGAAAAAAGTTCATAGTTACAAAAGTCAGGAACGGAAGTCTCCATTCCACTGACATATTCAAGGCGTTTAAGAGTTTAAAAAGAAATTAGTCGACAGTCTGAACTGTTTCTCTTTTCTCTGTGTTATAATAATATATTTGTATTGACCACTTTATAAGGAACACCTGAACATTCAATCAATTATCCATTCAACCAATGGATAACATGGTAGTTGTGCAGTGCATACAATCATACAGATACAGGTCAAGAGCTTCAGGTAATGTTCATATCAAACAGCAGAATAGAGAAAAGTGTGATCTCTGTGACTTTGACTGTGGCATGGATTTTGGTGCCAGATGGGCTGGTTTGAGTATTTCAGAATCTGCTGATCTCCTGGGATTTTCACACACTACAGTCTCTAGAGTTTACACAGAATGGTGCAAAAAATCAAACAAACCAAACATCCAGTGAGCAGCTTTGTTGATGAGAGAGGTTAAATGGTAAAGAACTGAGTGGTTCAAGGTGACAGGAAGGCTACAGTATATCAAATTATCCCTCTTTATCATCATGGTAAGCAGAAAAGCATCTCAGAATGCATAATGTGGCAGACCTTGAGGGGGATGGGCTACAACAGCAGAAGACCATGTCAGGTTCCAATCCTGGCAGCCAAGAACTGGAAGATGAAGCTATCATGGGTGCAGACTCACAGAAACTGGACAGCTGAACATTGGAAAGAGAACAGGCGATGTTGGAACGAGTAGTTATTTGAGTTACCATAGTCTATCTGTTTGAGTGTAAACTCTAGAGATTGTTGCGTGTGGAAATCCCAGGAAACCAGCAGTTTCTGAAATACTCGAACCAGCCCATCTGGCACAATCCACTATGTAATTGGTAAATGGTCTGCACTTATATAGCACTTGTGTTAACCTTAGCAGTTCTACTGGTTCTCATTCACCCATTCTCACACACTCACATACCAACGGTACTAGAGCTATCATGCAAGGTGCTAACTTGCCATCGGGGGCAACTTGGGGTTCAGTGTCTTGCCCAAGGACACTTCAGCATGTGGAGCTACATGGGCCGGGAACCGCAAACTCTACGATTAGTGGACAACTCACACTACCACCTGAGTCACGGCCGCTCAACTATGTAATACCTTGGTCAAAGTCACAGAAATCACATATTCCCTGCTTTTTGTTGTTTGCTCTGAACATTAACTGAAGCTCTGGAGTTGTATTTGCATGAGTTTATGGATTGCCCTGGCTGACTGGATAATTGCATGGACGAGCAGATGTACCTATTAAAGTGGTCCATGGCTGTATTTTCACTGCCACATTTAGCAGGTTACTGCAGAGAAATTAGATGAATGAGAGTGGGTCCTTACAGAGGCACCTTCTGTACAAAATGCAGGCCCTTATGTGGTGTAATTATAAACAAGCAAGTTATGTTCTGATCTGGGACCAGAGTTCAATACAAGTGAAACATAGGAAGCTCGTGTTAAGGCTCAAACTTCTAGGTTGCTACTGTATAATAGTAGGAGTACCAAACAGAGGGTGGGAATTGGAAATGACTGAGAGGAAAAATATGAATAAAAACATATACTGTTTTCATTTAACAAAGACTACCTACGGAATATATATATATATATATATATATATATATATATATATATATATATATATATATATATATGTAACAGTGATAAAACCCATTAGACATTAGCAATCAAACAAACATTAATAGATTAGCAGATTAACAGTATTTAGATGTGTATTGTCTTGCAGTTAGCAAGGAGGCCATAGTTAACAGGCCAATAAAATAGTAAAATGTGTAAAACACTTCATTTGTTGTATGTCTACATTTTTTTGCAGATTGAATGCTCAAGTATATCAGAGTACTCAGAGAAAATCATCAAATCTAACCACCTGGACAATGGTAAAAACTACACATCTTGTGTCTTCTTAAATTTGCTAAAAAAAATTTACTCACAATGGGCTGTATTCAGAGTAGGTGATTAAAAAAAAAAAAAAATGCATCAAGATGTACACAAGGACTTTGGAAGCCCATTCAGATTACTGAAGTTACCTCCAAGCTTGACATGTTTTTGTCACGTAGAACTCTTAGGGCAGAGGTTTTTCAGAGACATCTAGACCAGCCCCTTTTAAAAAAACAGATCATTCCTAATTGCATGCAGAAATGCAAATAAATAAACAAATAAATAAATAAATAAAAGAAAAATATTTATGACCAATATGGATTAAACAAAATAAGACAAATATTCAAATTAACATCTAACTGTACAGATTTTCCCATTCTTGTAATTTGTCTCAATTTAGCCAAATGGATTCCACCCACGTTAATTGGCATAAATAACACCTTGATACCAAGGTAGTATAAAGCAAAGTCTAATAATAATAGAAGCGGGCCAAACAAAACAGCATCCGATTTTTCACACGTTCAAGTCTCACCACTGAGATTTCCAATAAGAATGCAGAATTAGCACAGTTGCTGAAATTGTTTGGTGTGAAAATCCTCATATTTTCTATTAGATATGCTATTTATATATCATACAAAAAGTGCAACAATGCTGGGCTGCTATAGGAATGTCCAACAGATGCATGGAACTTATGTGACTGTTATTTTTCATAATGTCATGTTTATACATTTTATGGTAGTGGGTAATGCATTTAATATTTAATTGGGCTTCTGGCTGAAATTGATATAGCACAAGAAAAATGTGTTTAAGGTCACAATCATGTACGAGACACTTCACTCTGTGCAGTGGCTCTTAAGTGCATCATTAATGAGGTCTGAATTCAAGTTTTATGCACATAATTTCAGCATTAACTCCTTATTATGCACACTTATCTCTGAATACAGCGCTAATTGTTTAGTTGTTAGTTGAAATGTTTTTGATGTCTCAGAGGACACAGAGTTCATGCGTTATGCCTATGGAGAGGAAAGGGTGACACATTTACAATTAGCAAACAGCGTTTCATTACACAGGAAAAAGCAGTCACTTCCTCACTTACATCCTGTGGTGTGACAACGTTGTTTAAATCAGTCCTCAACCATTCTGATTAATACAGTGGAGGATACAGCCTGAGTCAACGGGAGAGGACTCATTGCAGTGTGCTTACAAACACACACATAACTCTCTCAGCACCTTCGTCCTTTGTAATTAGTAACTAGAGAAGACTGGCAGCTTGCCTGCTGGAAATAAAATGAGAGAAAGAAACAGGATGGGCAGAGAAACTGAATGGAGTCCATAAAATGCTCACCTTGAACTTCAAAGAGGGAGATTTCATGGATAAACTGATTTCTCTGCATTTAATTTTCACTCCTCCCTTAGGGCAAAATCAGTTTAAGTCATCTTCGTATACACACAGTCTTTGTATAGTGTTATTTTGTTTTTGTTTTTTGCATCTCAATATGTGTGTTGCAGTTATTACCATCTTTAAAGGGAAAGTAGAGGAGACAGAACTGCCTGTGGATCAGGTGGACATTATTGTCTCTGAATGGATGGGATACTGCCTTTTTTACGAGTCCATGCTGAAGACTGTCATTTACGCCCGGGACAAATGGCTGGTTAGTAACTATGTTTACATACAGCCTAATAATCAGTTACAGTTAAATAATTCCAGTTACAGTTTAATCAGGATAATATATATTTTTTAAACAATCATGTAGACAACTCAGTAGGAATAGTGGAAACCAATTGAGGTCAATCTGAATGAAATTTCTATCTGATTGAACAATATGGGTTAATAGGCTTTAATAATTTAATAAATTGAAGAAAAACAGCCATGTAAACCTTTGTGTATGATTACTTTCAGAACTATCTGAATCAGCATGTGCGTTCTGTGCATGTGTGTTCTGCTTGTGCATGGGAGGTGCATTGGGCATTTCCCCCCAACATTTTTCTCCCAAAATTGGTCACAAATCGATTCTCCACCCACCAGCCATCTCTCCACGATCGTACAACAGCTACCAAGCGGGGAAGATGAAGACTAACACGTGCTTCCTCTGAGACGTGAAACCAGCCAACCACATCTTTTTGAGCTGCTGGTCATGCTGTATCTCAGGGCAGCATAATACACTTGGAGACTGCCCTCGATTGAGTCACGATTGGAATGTTGACCAACTTTACTGTGGTCACAAACTTCTTGCTGTTGGTTAAACAATTATACTTAGATGACATTTTGTAAAACTCATTGTAAACACTAGACTGAAAAGCTGAACACACTTACTGAACTCACGTGTTTCTCATCGTTGTAATTTTGACACGAAAGCACGCTCCATGCATGCACATAACTTCGGATCGGGAAACGTGGCGAGCACATCACACACACAAGACCCTCTTTCCAAACTTATTTACAAACTCAAAAAGTGTTGCAGACAAGCCGAGAAACGGACGGCCACGAACATCCACTGACGAAGGCACAAACCACGTGATCCTGGCAAACATAGTCCCCTATATATGAAGACTATTGGGTCTCCCTGTAGTTTACAATACAGTTTTTCAGGATCTTGCAATGAGCTTTTTGGTTTGATAGACAGTGAGTGTTTATGTGGTTAGATGTTTTTAGGGCCCATATATCTATTTTATATGATTCTCAAACCAATTCAGTGTAATTCACAGTGAATACTTATCGAGGACACAGTTTAATGTATACAAATCTGCTGCATATATAACAGGGATGAGTGTGCTTTGTGCACAGGGATAGAGAGTGTAACTGAACATGATAATGATATTTTGATATGGCGGTTGTATAAAATAAATATGATAATTGTTCGGTGACATAAGTGAGATGATACTGACCTCTTTCAGAAGCCCGGAGGGTTCATGTTCCCAGATAGAGCAACACTACATGTGGTGGCCATAGAGGACAGACAATATAAAGACTTTAAAATCCACTGTGAGTATGCACATGCACAAGCACACCAACACACCATTTAATAAATACATGGATACAAAAAGATGGATAGGGAAGCAGCTGAAGAGTCCGTCATAGGGTTTTGGGTCAAACTAGGGTTTCTCACTCCTTCAGGGATTTCCAGAGGAAAGCTAACACTCATCTTGAGCCAGCACGAACTCTGGACTGGGCTAGTTCACTTATCAAGAAAGCCAGAAGTGACAAAACATAGTTAATCAAGTCTTTGGGAAGACAGGGGAGAGTGATGTCTCCTTGTGTACACACAGCAGATGGTGTCAGTTTCTTGTTCTCAGAATGCACCCACTCTTTTCATTTTTCCTCCTCATGTCATGTGAACATGTATGACATCACTTTCACATATCCAGTTTAACATTCCATCCCATTCAAAACACTATACAGTCCCCCCAAAAAGCCTAGTGGCAAAGAGCTAGGTATACGTCACAAGGTCAAACTGATCCACAATCATATTATTATTTATTTATTTTTAATTCTGTACTTTTATGTATTAGTTAGCTACTTTAAGAACGAGCCAATTCGAGAACACCTAAAATGGTCTCATTTTATTTTCTCATTACAGTCATCAGCCCATTCTTAATCCCTTATGTGAAAAAAAAGAAGAAGAAGAAGAAGTAATGATTATTCATTTTCATTTGTTATATTGTAGTGGTTATCTCAGTGGCTGTCAAACAGATGGCATCAGATCATCATACCTTCTTATAGCATATGCTCAGAACTGTTGACTCTGCCAAAGAATCTCAACGTTAGCATCCATATTTCACACACTGACACATTACACAAGTGCTCGCACCTCCTCTCCTCCTCTCTGCTTTCACATTCACTGCTTTTACTATTACTTTAACCCACACTTACATAGATGTATATCACAGTGCTGCTGAATTCTGACTTCTTCTTCATACAGTAGTTCCAGCTGTACTTAAATTCACAGTTATAAAGTATAAAGTTTGTTCAGTTCTATAGTAACAACGTATTCATGTGGACTTGCATGGTGGATGATCCATGTAAACGATCATAAATAGATGTTTAACAAACTGTGTTGTTATGTAACAATGACAAAAATGGTGATATGTAGTTGTTAATATGTTGAATCGTTCTGCAAAGTGACCTTTATTGGTCATTTATGAAAGGAGTCTCCAGTGTCAGCACTGACAGTTTTCTGACACGGGTTTGTGGATGTTCTTTGTGACATGAAAAGCTGCATTTTTTTCTATTTTATTCATTTGCAAAATGGAGATGACATTGAGCTAACTTGTTTCATGGTAATTCCACAACATTACATGTAACTGTAAATGGTTACAATGTACAACGCATGATTAGTTAATTCATTGAAAATCCTAAAAATCTCAATTAGCTGTGGTATAAGGAGAATAAAACTCTACAGGATATGGTTTTACTGGAAATCTTAAACTTGAAATGAAGATTATTTTCCTACAACAGCACACCCCCAAGTGTTTTACACTTTATATAGAAATGGCTGTCTCTCTAACTGACTTCTAGGGTGGGAGAATGTCTATGGTTTTGACATGACCTGCATTCGCAACGTGGCCATGATGGAACCACTGGTTGATATTGTGGACCCAAAACAAGTGGTAACCAACTCCTGCCTTATTAAGGTACGAATATTCTGTGTTTGCAAGTGTGTGGGTTGGCAGACGTAATATGCGGTGAGAATTTGAATATGAGTGCCTGATCTTTTTGTGAAAGCCCTCATTTGATTCATAGAGCAGATTGACTAGGCGCTACCTCAGGACACATGTTGTGTGAGCGTTACATAATGATGACCTGATGAACATTAAGAGGTTTTCTGATGACTGGGTGCTCATTTGTTCTCATTTCATCTGGTATTGGTGTATCCACACGATCAAAATATCAGTTTGTGGTCACGTTGCGTTCAGTGCGTGTAGCGAGACGATAAAAGGAAAATTATGCATGTTGGGTGTCAGACCTCAGAATTATCTCCACCCTGCAACACATTAAATATATTCTTATTGAAATATAATAGATGTATTTTGCAATTCTGGTGCTAATTTGTTAGTCAGTGCTGTATCTTTTGTAAGAAGTTAGCAGTTTTGTGTCGCTGGAGGACAGTGTTGCAATGCTGTTCAATACATGACATCAAGCATAAGGGATCAGGTCAGGTTTTGCTTTTAGCCCCTAAAAACAAAAGAGCAAGAGCTTCTTTTCTCACTCGCCATTTTAAAGATACATTCATATTAATGGCATCGATGGTAGCATCGGCATGAAAGTTGAAGCTTTGGAAGGTGATCGAGTGTACAGATGATGAGGTGAGAGAAAATATTAAAGCTCTGCTGCATCACTCTTTTATAGTACAGATGAAGCAAGAGCTTAACCCCACTGGCACCACTATCATTAGGTAGTCAAACAGCATTGTCAGCAATGTCAGAAAATATCAACTGAATATAGATCAACATGTCAAAGTTTAATCTGAAAAGTGAACTCAAAATAAATCCTGTATGCCACTGAATATGATGTTAATTATAAATATTAATACGTATAGGTGGATTGATCCTGCTAAGACTGCTCAGTAAACTTCTGGTGGAGAGGTGTATCACCCTTATTTATCCACTCGAGCACAACGGTCCAGCACCACTCTGTCACATTACAATTTGTTGTAACTAATCATATTTTAGGTAGAATAAATAACACAATAAAAGAAATATATAATGATAAAAACCTGGTGGTTCTCGAAACTTAAACTGTATATAATGTAGATTCAAATATTAGGCTGGTTAATTAGAACAGATTATATATAAAATGTTCATAAAGTTCCTTATTTGGATGTTTGGTTACATTTAGATTAAACCTGGCGAAAATATCTTGTGTTTAAAATAACAGGTATTTTACCAGGCTGACATCTAAAACTGATGTCATTTCAGGTATATATTCTCTTGTATCATCTTGTGATTAGCTTTTTGTTCCCTAATCCTGACCCTATTTCTTTTCCTCTTTTTTTTGCACCACCAGTGAACGATTTTGATATTTAGCACATATTTTCTGTGTCAGATTTTATTTGGAAAAGACTTTGCGATGTTCAATGAGTTTCATCACAGCATCCTTTCATGAGTCAAAATATCAGCGAATAGAGGCAACTACAGAATAAAGGGCAGAGAAGAAACAGGGTGTCAGACACATTAAAGTAGAAGGCATGCGAGAGATCTCAGCATCACTGCCTTTTCAGTTGGCGTATTCAGGAAATACCTGGCGGATAAGTGTCTGAAATGAAGAATGGCGTGTCATCTCTTTGTTAGGATTACTGAATAGCATGAACAAACAGCAGGGTGAAGGAAGTTAATGATCTGCTGTTTAGATAATGATTAAAAGGCACAAGGGAAGCTTTACGCCTTCATTACCAATCCATGTATTACAGACATGAAGGCTTAATATTGTGTAATGTTACCAGAGTGAGCTTAACAGCTTGCCAGGGTTGTGCAAAGACTTTGGCGGGGGCAGAGGTATTGAACAGGATTTTAGTGTATAAAAATAGCTATATAGAAAAGAACAGTTTTTTACAGCTATAATAAAATATTGTGTTAGTCAATATTCAAATGTGGTAGAAGTCATAAAATCGTTTTAATTCAAGATGTGTAACAGAAAAAGGTTTTATTACAGTATGTGCTTGTGTGTCGGTTTGTGCTTTGCAGGAGGTGGACATCTACACAGTAACGCTGGAGGATCTGACCTTCACCTCAGCCTTTTGCTTGCAGATCCAGAGAAATGACTACATCCACGCGCTTGTCACCTACTTCAACATCGAGTTCACCAAGTGTCACAAGAAGACCGGCTTCTCCACAGGTTCACTTCCACCTACCAACTAACATGAAGTACACCTTACAAACTAAAGCTGATATACAATGCTATCAATCATATAAAATGCAATCATTCTTGTCCTCATTCTCGAATTAACACACACACACACACACACACACACACACACACACACACACATATAGATATTACTAATTTATCTCTTACATTCTCAGGCCCTGATGCTCCGAGTACTCACTGGAAGCAGACAGTGTTTTACCTAGAGGACTACCTGACAGTGAGGAGAGGGGAGGAGATCCTGGGCAGCATTGCTGTCAAGCCCAATGAAAACAACGAAGTGAGTCAGTGACAAAGAGAGAAAAAGCAAAGAGAAAGAGAATGATAAAATAGCATAATGAGGATTTAACATCAAAATTGCAAACAGTATTCAGACCGAAGACGTGACCCTGGAAACAAGTGCTTTTCAGAAATTAAGCAAGAGTTACACATGTGGGCTGGACACAGATTTGTTTCCCACTTACAGTATGCATGATTCGGATTCAAGCCCATTTTGTCTTGTGAAATCGGCTCAAGTCCATGAGAGCTTTTTTTGTTTGTTTTTTTCATACTGCAGACATCGGAGGAGACAATATCTTAGTCAGAGACATTGCTTATCTTATCTGGATGACTGAATTTGAATGGCTAAAATTATTATGAGTTGATAAGTGTAGCAGATGAGTGTTTGGTCAGCGTATCCTTCAAACCCTAACTACAGCATATCAAGTAAAACTATTGGCTTTTTTTTTAGTAATTTTTCAAATCAAAATAGCAAATTAAAAGTGTGATAAATGATCCTATATGTCATGCACAATAGTAAGATTGTTGGTGGTTCAAGAGCTATTTTATAAGTCATGAATAATGAAAACTGAAGCCATATTGGTAAATTAAGTCAATCTTGACTCTTCATGCAGAAATATATGGGTAATATATTGGATACCTATTAGAATGCTTGTGCATTTGCTTTTATGTTATATAATATTATATTTGACAACAAAAAAACAACAGTCAGCATTTTCTATCCCAGATTTTTTTTCTAGATAGTCTTGATGCTATTGAAAAACCCTGTAACTGACACCTCTACAGGCAATTTGCTTAATCTGAATGGGGAGCCCAGAAAATGTACAAAATGCACAGCACAAGTCTGAAATTAGATAACAATTTACAAAAAAGTACAAAAAGATGTTTTAACTTAAGTGGACAACTCTGAATGCCCATAATGAAAAAGATGGGAAAAAAACTGTACTGAGGCCCTCATTTAAGTCTGTTTTTCCTCTAGCGTGACCTGGACTTCACTTTTGAGCTGGATTTCAAGGGGCAGCTTTGTGATGCAGCGATTTCTCATGACTACAAGATGCGGTAGGATTCCACCAGAGGGAGAATTCCCCTAACAGCTCGACCACACAGAGAACAACGCAGGAGGCTGCTATATGCTCTGACCAAACAGGAAAGACCAGCAGCAGAATATGAGCCCAGTGTGAATCACGTACAAAGAGCAATAGTGTCATCAGTCCTCCAGGTCTGCAAAACTATCAGTCTGTGAGGGAGCATCACTCTGAATGTAACTGTCAATGACCTTGAGAATGTCTTAGTTGTCCTTTATTATAGTAAGAAAGCATGAAAGCAAGTACAGTGTTGAATAGTAATCTACAAGGTAATGTGATTAAAGATTAAAAATGAGGCAACATGCCCAAAAAGACTTGAGCACAGTAATAGGATTTACAGAATGTGTATTCTAATAGGAGACAGCAGGGAGAAAGATTTTAACAGTGAAATATTTGATTGCATATTTTCAAATATATAATTTATGCCTCATTATTACTAAACATATTTTTTTAATTCTGTGTTGTTGTTTTTTGTGGTTGAATGGTTTATATTGTAATTGGCATGTTTTATTCCTCATGATGATTTTTCAAGGTTTTTTTTTTTTTCATTTTTAATTTAAAAAATATTTTTCTTTGGCCTGTTTCAAACATTTTAGGCAAACATTTGTTAGGAATTTGGGAAGCTGGAAGTGGCAAATAAATCAGAGATGTGAAAATGATATGTGCATCTAGTTGATATTTATTAACCAAGTCTTTTATATATATATATATATATATATATATATATATATATATATATATTACGCAATAATTCTATACATAGTGTCTAACAAATTGTATATAAAAAAATATATGTACATAACTAATAATTTATTACATAAATACGAATTTACACCTCAAATATTTTACTTCCAAAAACAGACAGAGAATCTTGGTAGGAGTGTTGGTCTGTTAATTTCATGCCTACTCATGCTTTTTTATGCTTTTTTAACTGAGTTGCATTACAGAATATAGAATCAACTGTACTACATCTCACTAGTTTATTCTACCGTTTACTGACACATGAGTCCATAGACCTGAGTGAATAACATTTCTGTCAGTTTATTAATTTAATTATAAAAAAAGAAAGATAAATAAAGAAAGAAGGATTAAACCACAACAACAACATAATGAAAGTGCAGAACAGAAGAGACACGGTGTCATTTCAGATAACTTTTCCTTTTTTATATTCACCTCCAGCACTCCTTCTCATATGCTATGCATTTTATATACCTCTCTCTCTCTCTCTCTCTCTCTCTCTCTCTCTCTCTCTCTCTCTGCGTGTGTGTGTGTGTGTGTGTGTGTGTGTGTGTGTGTGTGGTCACATGCAGCAGGTTTTCTTTTTCACTGGTGGATCCACCAGCTGCACTGTGCGCTCCCAAACTCTGTCCTCCTGCTCCTTTAGCGCGCTGATTCAACAAAAAGAGCAGTGAATAAACAAGAGATACACATCAGTAAATAAACAATACACAAACAAGATTCAGAAAACAACGTCCAAAATCTTCAGAATAAAATAATAAAACAATGAAAGGGATTGTTCTTTAAATTATATTCATAAACCAATGCATACTTCCAACTGAAACAACCCTTTATCAGAAAAATAAAGTTGTCGTAATCCAGTTTATCGTAGTTTATCCTAAGCAGGTGGTTCTCAAATTGGGGTCTGGGAAACCCCCAGGTGTCCTAAAAGCATATCCAGGGGGTTAGTGATTAAACTAAAAGTGGTTACAGCTCAGAAATCTCACAGTACTGAGCTCTTGATTGGATTTAATCCACACCATAATAACTCCAAAATAAGTAGGCTTATAAATATACTTGAATCTAATGTAATGTAAATAGAAACGTGTACTACAAGTGGACGTTCAGGAATAAAAAGCTCTATGGCCCCAAAAAATAGCAAATATTGATGGACATCTATAAATAAAATAATTCACATTTTAATAGCTGGATTATGTTCATTAAAACATGTACTGGGATTTCTATGGTGTTTGTTGGTTTGATTGATTGTTTGATTGATTGATTGATTGATTGATTGATTGATTGGTTTTACAGTTAATGTGGTCCCTGTCTGCAGACAGTTTGAGAAGCCCTGTTCTAAGCTGCTTAGTTCATCAGAGGTTCAATCATTCTTGTTCTGAGTTATACTAAAAACTGATTTAAAAAAGTAAAATAAAATATACAAACATGCATTACAATACAGTTAGGGGATACAGCAAAGCCAATATAAGCAAGATGTAGTGTAATTAGCACAAAACATTAAAAAATAATGCACAGTACAATAATGTGAACTATTTGTGCAATATTCCAAAAAATAATTGTTCATGATACAAAGTTCTTAGATAATCTAGCTGTCTTCAGGATGATTTAGATCACAGCACATCTCTCAAACTATGCCATTTTCTTGATCCTGGAAGAGGAGAAAGCTAGACAAACTGCAAGTTCTATTAAAATTTAACAGTATATACTACAATTATTAAGCGTAAATGATATACTCAATGCTAAATGCGCCACAT
This sequence comes from Noturus placidus, assembly GCA_022414735.1. Taxonomy (NCBI): domain Eukaryota; kingdom Metazoa; phylum Chordata; class Actinopteri; order Siluriformes; family Ictaluridae; genus Noturus; species Noturus placidus. The sequence goes on from JAFFST010040992.1 coordinate 25,035, forward strand.
GATCAAATTCATAGACCTTTCTGGATACTGGTTAGTTTGCATTGCAGTCATTACATAAAAAAAATGCAAACATTTATTGTCAACTGAGCAGCACATCCTGACAGAGAGAAAAAAATAGGCACTGGCAAGGTAGCTCACTCGCCTACATTCTTTCACCGATTGCTGGTGATTTATTTTCTATCTTGGTTTTCTCTCTCACAACACCAGCCACACTAAATAACTGGATCCTCTCCAGTTTCAAGAATTTTTACCTAATTTATATAAATACATCAGCTGTTTTACACTTTCACTCAAAAGAAAAAAGGCAAACCACAATATACTGCTTACACCCACATCTTAGTGTTATAGCCACTACATACTCTGCTGTGGTTTGTCAGATGAAATACATTCATCACTCTGATTAACGCCACTACAGAAATGACAGAAAGTGATGCCAGTTATTAAGGAATAAAACACTTGGGGGTGTGCTGTTATAGGAAATGAATCAACAACTTGGTGCAACTCGACATGAAGCAGAGTTACTGCTACTGTCCCAAAGCTGATTATTTATTTAATCACAATATGTCCTAATATGTTATATTCTTCTTATCCTACAGCAATTTGCTATATCTATGAAAAAAAATCTATTTATTGCTGAATGACACATTAAACTTTTAACAATTTATGCACTTTTAAACATGAAATATTGTGTGACGCGTTATTGAATATGTTATAGTAGTTATAAACAGTCGCTCCCTCATAAGCCTCTCCTATTCCTTGGTCTTGAAGTTAATAAGATCAACAAAAAATTAAATTCCTAAAGGTTGTACGTTGTCAGGTTACAGAAAAACTGGAAAGTGCAAAATCCTCTGTTCTGAAGACTTTCCTGAAGTGGAAATCTTACTCACTGTTACAAAGTGCTGACACTGGAGACTCCTTCCATAAATGCGTGAAAAAAAAATAAGGTGTCCTTATAGAAAGCTTCAACCTATCACATTTCTCTTTGTTAAATAACAACACCCCTTTTTATCTGTTTATTATTAGTCTTAGATTATCGTGGCGCATCCTCCATACAAGGCAATAGAAAAAATAACACATTACAATTAACACATTAATAAAAAAACATGTGCTGCCGTTCTTAAAAAAAAAGACTCAATACCTTCTGACCAATCAGATTAGGGAATTCAACAGTGCTGTGATATTATTAGCGTTAAGCAGGAAAATGTGTTATTGTTCATTTTTACCTGGCTAGGTATACCATGGCCTCTAGCACATTGTAGCCTGTATATGCACTGCACTCGTAGAACAACAAACCTGCTTCCTGTTAGGCATGACAAGACATTACATTGGTAAAAAGTATTTCTGTAGTCTAGCAGGCATGAATATATGAAAGCAATTTGTAATTTGATTGTTTAATGCCTTACCTTAGCAAGCCTTTCCCCTTCCTCAGTCGCCACCTGTCTCATACTCTCCCTGTCTGATTTGTTGCCCAGAAGCATGATGGGAACTGGGCCCCCGACTGTTTCCTGTATGCTCACCAGCCAGGAGCGCACAGACTTAAAGCTGTCACACAGAGTGATGTCATAGGTCACCACCACACCATCAGCCTTGCGGAAAAACTGCTTGGTGATGCTTCGAAATCTGCATAAAAACAAGAAGGTGATACACACAGAAGGGTTACAGATCATTGGTTCAAGCAACGTGTTTATTCATAACCTTTATTCGATCTGGAGTCCTTTTAATTCATGTATTGTTCATTATTATTTATGACTAGCTTTTAGTAAAAACATTCGTCAGTAGACATTATCACAAAGCAGCTTTACAGAAATCCGGATGTACAGTAGCTGTAGATACCTAATGAGCAAGCCAGAGGTAAGAGTAGAAAGGAAAGACTCTCTAAGGCAATACAAGAAAGAAACCTTGAGAAGAACCAGACTCAAAAGGGAACCCATGCTCTTCTGGTGACACTGAAAAATCATTACACCGAGTAATGATTATAAATCATTACTCTTCTACACCTGCATGCTATAAAGTCAAACAGTACTAATTGTGTTGGAATGATGTTCAGGATGAGCATCAGAGTCTTGATAATCTGGCTTCTCAGTAAGTAATCTTACTTCTTGTAAGTAAGAGCTACTAGCCAATCCTACCAAAGGGGCAGAATTTAATGTAGTGGAAGAGTTACTTGCTTATCCAAGTTTATCAGTGACCATCCTACCTGACATATAGCTGTCCCAAGAGAATGCAGAACAGTCAATTTAGTCAGTCAGTGAGCAAAAATACACTATATGGCCAAATGTTTGTGACCTTCTAACTACGTTCTACCTTAAGAACAAGTGATGCAACCGAAGTAAGTACCAATTTATTTATAAATTAGCTAGTAGTTACTAAGCCTCTAGTCTGGACTTTACGTCCCAGTTTAATAAGAATTTACAAACAGCTGGTGCAACTCTACCCTGGCCTACTTAGCCAATATCCGTGCCTGACCTCACTAATGCTGTTGTGGCTGAATGAGAAGATCCTCACCGCCCACATCCACACTCCAAAATGTAGTGGAAAGCCTTCCCAGAAGAGTGGAGGTTATTTTAACAGCAAAGGGAGAATAAATCTGGAATGGGATGTTCAAAAAGCACCTCTGGGTGTGGTGGACAAGTGTCCACATACAGTACTTTTGGCCAGTACCTCTTCTTCTCCCCAATTTGAGCAACTAGCTTAACCAAAGTTTGTGGAAGGTCAATAAAAAAAATTCCACAATCACATAAAGTAATATTGTGAAAAAGGTTATAGTATTTATTGACACCTGTCTTTGAAGCAAACAACTCTAAGTTAGAGAAAGAACTCACCTCTCTTGTCCTGCAGTGTCCCACAACTGCAGAGCTACTTGACTGTCCCCCACATTCAGAGTCCGAACACTGAAGTCAATGCCTTAGACAGAAACAAAATTATTCACTCTCTGTGTCTCATGTGTCTACACACATGGCCACACTTAAATTATAATGGCGTAGTATCAAAAACTGCCATGGCCATTAGAAGCAAATAATTGGGAAGATTAATCCAATTTAACAGTTTCTATTGTTCATGGATTCTGATTCAGTGGTTAAGAGGATAACCCAACTAATGGAGTCTGACATAATAATTGTATGAGATCTCAAAAGGGATTCTACTCCAAAGTCATTTCATGTAATGCTGTTTTGGCTAATTCTTTACCAACTTTATAGCACAAGTATATGCAGAAAAGCATGCTGAGTCCAGAGATATAAACATTAACACTTACAGTATTCCGTGGGCTACCTCTATTTCTCCTTCTCTTTTTCTCTCTCTCACATAGTTATGATAGCATTTTCCAGACTTTATTGAAAATCAAATGCTAATTAAATCATTTGTACTCAAATGTATATGTAATGTCCTTCATAAGCATGCAAAATTTGAGACATAATTCAAATTGAATTGCAAAAAAAGGGTATATACATTTACATTTGTGTACGCAACAATGTACAATGGCATCCAAAATTAAAATGCAAATGCTAAGTCCATTTTCCAGTGTTTAAACATGTCTGATTCTGCTAAATTGAAAAAAACATAATAGCAATCCTTCCATTTGCAAATCTACAATTGGGCCAATATATATATATATATATATATATATATATATATATATATATATATATATATATATATATATATCCTTGCTTTTTCATTTATGCTTTCAGTTTCAATGATGTAGACCTGCCAATCAAACGCTGTCGGTGGGAAGCTGTGGTAAGTGTGTTCCAGAGGAAGTGACCAAATCATTCTAAAGTTGTGGCATAAAGGAAATCCAACTGCAAGTACATTTCTAAATTAGCTTCCAAAATGCTGCCATATGCAGTATAGAACATTTCTAAAAACTCACAGTGTCTTTTAAACTTCAAACTGAGTTGTGTAACAGGAAAAGGCAGAGGTGGTTCACCACTTAGTACTGTACTTCTAGCCCCTCGTTGGGAATAAAATCAGTAGGCTTGTGAATTTTGCCAAAAAGGCTATTAAAAACACACTTACACTCATCTCTGCATATGAATATGTTAAATAATAGAACAGACTGTTTTACAAGTCACTGAGATAAGATAGGGGTTAAATGATCTCATACTGAATTGAACTACTTTTTGTATTTCTACTATTCGCCACATCAACACTTGGATCACAAAACTACAGAGGCTGGGAGTGTGATTATGACTACAGACTGAGACTCACCCACAGTAGCTGTAGTGTCTGTGTGGAAATGACCATCACAGAAACGGTGCAGTAAAGCAGTTTTACCCACACTTGAATTGCCCACAAGAACGACTTTATAGAGTCGTTGTGGGGTGGTTACAGAACTCTCCACTGGAGCCTGTGGACGTACAACACATACAGTGATCTTAAACGTAACTTAACACCTTACATATGCATATGCAACATGTTAATATTGAGTTCTAAGGAATAACACATTGTGTCTTAAAGGAAAACTATACCCTGAAACTCATTAAACATGTTTATACGGAAATATTGTGTACATGTCAGAGAAAATGAAAAAAAAACTTTTTTTCAAAACCTCATTTTAAGAATTTCATTATAAAATAGATATTTCATGTAAGTGAAGATTATATATTACCGGTAATTATAAAGAGTAACGTGCAAGTCATTGACATGGTGCATGGTGGCTAAGTGGTCAGCATGTTCTCTGCATGCTGCGGTGTTTCCTCCCCAGTCCAAAGACATGTGTGGTAGGCTGATTTGCATGTAGTGTGTGAATGTGTATGTGATTGTGCCCTGCAATGGATTGGCACCCTGTCCATGGTGTACCCAGCTTTGTGCCTGATGCTTTTTGGGATAGGCTCCAGGTTCCCTATTACCCTGAAGGATAAGCGGTATAGAAGATGGATGAATGATTGATGTTCTTTGCATTAATTCTCTGTTTTCTTGTTTTTATTGATTGTTTATGCAGTTACTTAGGTCCTCATTTCCATCTTGAAATCCTAGCCTACTTTATGCAATCACACAACCAGAGTTAGACTTTAATCTTTTAGTTATAAATTCTGTAGTTACATAAAAAGATTATCATTTTGACATAGTTAATGTATTTGACAGGAACCTCGCATTACCTTCTGCAAAGTCTCCATGCCTACTGGCTGGCCCCTGGTCACAATGGCCATGTTTGCAGACATGCTTGAGAAACACATGGGGCTCATCTGCAGATCAATCAGAGCCCATTCTTCTTCCTCATTCATCTGGTGGAAGACAGGATAGAGTTCTCCTTCTAGCAGGTGTGGGAGGTGGTCCTCCTCGATGGAGATAACCCTGTGGAATGGTGGAGGATCCACTGCATTGGGGTCTGGGTTCTCACTCACTGAGTCCCTACCTGCACTCGCAGTATGCGTGGCCGCTCTCATCATCCCATCATCTCTGGAGGCAGAGTGTGGGCTAGAGCTACAAGATGAGCTCTTCCTGTTAGGGTGCTGAGTCACTTCTGTACCAACCTCGCTAGTGAGAGACAAGATGAGAGATAATGAATGTGCTTTTTAACTGTTAACTGAAGGAGCTGTTCCAGCCAATGAAAAAGAACCAACAAATCCATTGATTTTATTCAGGAAAATCAAACCATAATAGTTCTCACAAATTTCTCACCTTTCTGTAGCCTGCTTTCTGTCGGAATGAACAGTTAAGGTTGAGTCTGGATCCTGTTCAAGGGTGGCTTTCTTTAACAAGTTGCTGCATTTCTATATACAGAAACAACACAAGTTCTGTGGGAACATTTACAACATGTACAGTATGAATAGCTTAAAAGGATATTACGTGAACACTTACCAAAGAGTCTTTTTCATCTTTTAGATGTTTATTCATTTCTCTGAAAGAGAACACTGACTGTTAGAGAAATGTTAGAGAAATGTAAATGTTTACTTCGGTCAGTGCATGTGTATGTGCACAAGGCTTACCTGAGCAGGTCTAACTGATTAACTAGGTTTTGTTTCTCTCTCTGCAGCCTTTCTGTGATTCTGTACACCTCCCTGTGTGAGAGATATTCATCATCAGGATGAATAGTGCATGCATCTGTATCTGTTTAGTGCTTGTAAAAATCCGTATTCTGATTTACTATAGTGGATATAGCCTAAACCTAGGGACCTGGATGGATATATATATATATATATATATATATATATATATATATATATATATATATATATATATATATATTACTAAACCCTATCACAGGAAGTACTTAAAAACACTGGTACACATTAAAAAATACAGAAAAAAATGGTGGCTGTGGCTCAGTCGGTAGAGCGGGTTGTCCACTAATCCACTAATCGTGGGGTTGGTGGTTCGAATCCCGGCCTGGGTGATCCTATGCCAAAGTGTCCTTGGGCAAGACACTGAACCCTAAGTTGCCCCCGATGGCAAGCGAGCACCTTGCATGGAAGCTCTGCTACCATTGGCGTGTGAGTGTGCTCTCATTTGTAAGTCGCTTTGGATAAAAGCGTTTGCTAAATGAATAAATGTAATGTAAACCACCTTGACCAGGCAATTACTAAAAATGAATAAATGAATGCTGATGTAAATGCATTAGCTAATGTATTATAAGTATGTGCACTTGCTTACATGTTTTTTTCTTGCTGCAGTCTCAAGCCTTGCTCCTGCAGTTTGGCCAGTTGCTTTTGAGCCGATGACAGCTCATGGCAGGTATGTTCCAGCTCGCGTGAGAGTTCCTGATTGGTCATTTTCAGTTTTATGTTCTCCACCTGACTCTCCTGGTGTTCACTATGCAGCTCTTGACACTGTTGCTCCAACTGGAGGAAAACATCAAATATAACAAGTTATTTTCAAGTAATAACTACTGTATATAATTCTGCGGAGAGTATGGACAAAATATTTTACACAAACAAGAATTTTGACACATTTCTCTGTACTATTATAGTAACAATACAGCCTGTTTACTCATAATCACTTGTTGGACAGTCCGTGAGTCAGTGAGGTTTAATGAATATCAAATGTCTTCAATGTAGTCAAAGTAAAAATGAAAGTTTCTGCCTAATTGCACAGCAATACCAATCTAAATGACTTTTTACTGTACTGCTCCAGTGTTCAAAAGTTGGATCGAGCTTTGCTAAAACTCTCTCATGTCTGTCCTGTATTTACAGTGTTAACCTTCTTGTTCATCATAAATGCCTGCAGTCAGAGGGTAGGTTGAAAAAAACGGTATTCCTTTAAGATCCTCAGTCTTCATTTTGGTGAAGAGTTGTAGCTTGGATTACGATTGTGGAATTTTGTCACGTTGCAAAATATGAGCTACAACAAATCTGTTGGATATGTTCTTGGCATTTCTAAATCTGCCCCAGCTGCACTCACCCTTCTCTGTTTGAGGAAGAGCCACTCAAGTTCTTGCTCTTTGCTGCTCAACTGCTGTTGCAGATCCTGACTTCTGAAGTCCTGCAGATGGTTAGAGTACTCGTTTACAGTTGCAGTAAAGTCCTTCTACTTTAAATCACATCGCCAAAAAAATATAACTGATCTGGCAAATCCATCCATCCATTTTCTGTACTGTTTATCCTACATGGGTCGCAGGGAGCCTGGAGCCTATCCGAGGGGACTTTGGGCACAAGGCGGGGGACACTCTGGACGGGGCACCAACCCATCACAGGGCACAATCGCAGACACATACACAGTCACACACCAATTCATACATTCAGAACAATTTAGAGATGCCAATAAGCCTACAATGCATGTCTTTGGACTGGAGGAGGAAACCAGAGTACCCGGAGGAAACCCCCAAAACACGGGGAGGACATGCAAACTCCACACACACAGGGCTGAGGGAAAACCAAACCCCCCAACCCTGGAGGTGCGAGGCAAATGCGCTAACCATTAAAAAAGGGAAATTGCATTTCACCTTGTGGCTCAGTCGATCTTTCTCATTTTTTATCTGTTGCTCCATTTCCTCGTACAACTGCAGGATTTCACCATTGTGTGTTGCAGATTTCCTGTTCAAAAAGAAACAAACATATTTGCTCCTCTAGATTCACCTCAAACATACAGGAACTGCAGCATGTCAAGCACACAGAGTGAGAAAAGTTCATGAAAAGCTACATCTTTTATCTTTTTGAAACCCCCTACATTCATTCTACATTACGTCCTCGAAATTTCACTAAGTAAACAGACGACGTACAAAACCAACCACATTTTTCTAATGTCAATATGAGATCGCTATCAGAGCGAAATAAAAACATCTGTGGTTTTCACACTTCTGCATATGACAATATGATTGCAACACAACTGTTACACAAGCTACCAGATTGCTGACTTTATATACCTTTATACTTTATATGCTACCAAGAATAAACACAGCCAACATCTGATCTACAGCATTATACAAAACCAGAAGAGTGAGCGATGCAGCACACAACAGTACAAGCTACAGTATCTCACAAAAGTGAGTACACCCCTCACATTTGTGTAACTATTTGATTATATATTTTAATGTGACAACACTGAAGAAATGACACTTTGCTACAATGTAAAGTAGTGAGTGTACAGCTTGTGTAACAGTGTAAATTTACTGTCCCCTCAAAATAACTCAACACACAGCCATTAATGACTAAACCACTGGCAACAAAAGTGAGTACACCCCTAAGTGAAAATGTCCAAATTGGACCCAAAGTGTCAATATTTTCTGTGGCCACCATTATTTTCCAGTACTGCCTTAACCCTCTTGGGCATGGAGTTCATCAGAGCTCCGCAATTTGGACATTTTCACTTAGGGGTGTACTCACTTTTGTTGCCAGTGGTTTAGACATTAATGTCTCTGTGCAATATTTTGAGGGGACAGCAAATTTACACTGTTACACAAGCTGTACACTCACTATTTACATTGTAGCAAAGTGTCATTTCTTCAGTGTTGTCACATGAAAAGATATCATCAAATATTTACAAAAATGTGAGGGGTGTACTCACTTTTGTGAGATACTGTATCTACTGTTTTTTACTAATGTGATGATTTACGCAAATGCTCTGCAGTAACTGGATGCTTCTAGACAGCAGAAAAACTCTAATTTCACCATAAAGTGCATCTTTTTCAATGAAACATTCAGAAGTATCAATTCTCTAAAGCAGAGGTTCACAAAACCTTTTTTAGTCTAATTCCCCATCTGTTGATTTTAACACCCTGCACATACTGTACAAGATATGTTAGGCTGATCTGAAGCTCATAAATTCTGACTGGTCCACTATTTTTTTAACCATTTTTTTTTGTAGACCCTGTGGCAGTAAGCTGCTGCTCTAAAGCCAAAGTGGATTTCATCCTACTTGTTGCACAGTCAGTTAAATGGGGTTGTGATTGTATCCATACGATGTAAGTGGTTTGAGGAGGAATTAATACTATTCTTAAGTATCCTACTTTCTTAAGGCACTTTCCATCTCACTCTTCTCTTCTTGGGCCATTCTGATCTGGGATGTGACTCGAGCCAGGAAATCTTCAAAGTTGTACAGGAGATGCGGCTCGTCTTTTCTTAGCCGAGTCCACAGAGTGTGCACTTCACTGGGACTAGATAGATAGAGAGAGAGAGAGAGAGAGAGAGAGAGAGAGAAAGAGAGAGAGAGAGAGAGAGGGAGAGAGAGGGAGAGAGAGGGAGCGAGAGAGAAAGAGAGAGAGAGAGAGAGAGAGAGTAGTCTACAGTCAACCTTCTGGTAGTATAATGCCTCAACCTTATAAAAACCAAACCGATAATGATATTAACAAATACAACTAAAGACACCGACTCTTCAAAGATATTGCTAGCGCCTAAGCTTTCCATCAGCGCGCTGAAGTGTCTTTCTTCCTCATAATCCTGTGGCTCATTCTGATATAGAGCTTCTGGAAAGTCTTGTGAGAGACCTGTGAGGTGATCCTCCACCTGACTCATTCTACGTCTCCGCAGAAATTTTCCTTGAATGAAAAAAAAAAAAAACATACAAGATGCACTTACATTAGGGGTTTTCTCAAAATTCTTAATTCAGATCCAAAATCAAGACTTTTAGATGTACTGAAAGTATTTGAGAAGTTAAACTATACACTATTGGGTACTTTTTATCAGCAGTCTTACTACAACGTAACATGATTTGAGAATACTTCCATACTGTAGAATTATTGGATTTTTTTTTTTTTTTTTTTTTTTTTTAAGTAAACTCACTGAATCCAGAGGAAAACTCTTCTAGAGTAAGGCGTCCATTTCTGTCCAAGTCTAATGAGTCAAAGACATTCTCCAGTTCATCTGCACTGAGTGGTAATTCTTTGTTCAGCCTCTGAAAGAAAGGACATGGGGGAGGGACATCATACACATCTTAAATATGCACTGTAAACATGTATCTAAATAGAAACTACAGTAGTAACATCATAGTGGCACACAACTGCTAACTTTGCTCAGGAATAATGAAAATGATCTAATGTGTTTCAGGGCATATAATAATTAAGAGTATATCATTATAAATATACTGTATATATACAGTAAATATAGCAAAACATGTACTGTAGTTCTACACATTTCTATCTTAAACAGAAAATATGGAAAACATGGAAAAAAAGAAAGTGTGAGAAGTCATTCTTATTTCCCCCAAACGCAAATCACATGCTCTTTACCCTCATATCAGTGGGCGTGATGTAACCCTTGTCCTCACTGTCACAGATCTGGAAGAATTCATCGAACTTCCCCAGCAGTGAAGCAGGTACCAGGCCTGATCCCAGTCTCTCCACACCCTTCATCATCTCAGACTCTGGGTGTCTGTCTTCATTATCTGAACTTTTGTAGACGACTTTCATGGTTTGGTTATTTAGGAATTCAGACATACTTTGAAGTCCCTAATCCCCGTCTGTTAATGTGAGATGTCATAATAGAAGGTTGATATAATCCACAGCAAAGGACATTGTCTCAAAGAATCCGGTTTCTCATTTTGTACCTCTTCTCTTTCATACTGTAGAGAACAATGAAACGAGCACCACTCTCAATCCTTTAGGTATTACCACATCGTGTCATCATGTTGTGAAATGTGTGTGTGTGTGTGAGAGTGTAAAGACCGTTGTGGTTCCCCTTGACCACTTTCTTAGTAAAACTGTGCAGCAACACTAACTCTGCAAATCTGTAGTGAACATTTTCCACTAGTATGACCATGCATATGTGACACATTAGTACATATGTAATGCAGTTATGGTGTCTTGATCATAAATTTATGAAATAGCACATAAGAAAAAAATGTGAGATGTGTAAAATCTGATGTTCTTATCAGGATTTGCATATTCATGTTTACTTCCCGATATTCAGTTTTCTATAATCCCAGTAAGTTGATATAAAAATGAAAACAGGGCAAATTCAGCATGTTCAAAGAGCATAATGAAACTAGTTATCAGAAACCGACCTTTTTTTGTGAACGTCCTACCTCATCATAGAGGGGGGCAACAGGAAGAGGCTTGTGTGGTCTGAAGTTGCTAACTTCCTGTTATATCTGATGAAAGCTGAAAGACTATGAAAGACCAAAAAAAAAAAAAACCCCATAGTGGGTGGACTAGTTTAAAGGGAAGGCTAATGTTAGTTCGCATTCTTTCACATTATGTTCTCAAGAATTGAAAGAGTTAAAAGATGCTTTAGCTGAACGGCCCATTAAAAAACAGACATCTCACTAAGGCAGGTCTTGAAAATTAAGTGAAATATAACATTTTGTACATTTTGTATTTCTTTTTAAAATACCAGATCTACCAGAATTTTATAACAGAAGCTAGGAAATGTACTTCAATAGCCTATAGCTCTGTCACCTCAGAGTACTGAACTGGAAAGGTTTAATTCTGCCTTAACACAAAGTAAAACTTACCTTATTACAATTTAAAGTGAATATATAAAAAATAAATAATACAAAAAAAAATCTATTTGTCTACAAAAAAAGTAACACACAACTTAAAGAAACTATAAGTATCCCATGGCATTTTGTCTCATTTTATTACTTCAGTTTACTGTCACTGATGGAGATCAGCCGCAACAATTAAGCACAAGCAGCAGTTGCGCTCGTGGTCTTTGCATCATGGTTTCCATAGTGACAAAAACCCACCGTGTCAGTTCTTTCCCTGAGTCATGATAAAGGCCAAGTCATAAATCACAAACTCCTGCACTAACTAGCCTGTCAGAACAGCCATATTACCACGTCTAACAGGGGGGCTGATCCACTATTATATTCTACTATTCATTTTATTTAGTGCAGCAGGTACAGTATTCATATCACTTCATAAAATTGGGATTAAACCATTGGAGTCACATGGATAACTTTTACGATGCCTTTATGAACATTTTAGAGCTTGAATGTTTTGGTTACTGGACTGTAAACAGAGGGACAGAAATATCCCAGGTTTCATTAAAAATGTCTTCATTTGTATTCTGAAGATGAACAAAAGTATTGTTGGTTTTGAATGACATTAGGCTGAATAATTGATGACAGAATTTTCATTTTTGGGTGAACTATCCCTTTAAGGACGTAGCTCCTTAATGGTATCCATTAGATATAATAAGTGTCTTGCCCAAAGACACTTCGACATGGGATCACCCGGGCCGGGATTCGAACCGCCAACCCCACGGTTAGTGGATTAGTGGACAACCCGCTCTACATTTTTAATGACCAGTCTGGACCTCGGTTTAATTTCTCATCCGAAAGACAATGCCGTTTCTTCAGTATAGTGTTCCCATCACTATTCTGGGGCATTAGGACTCCCACACACCACAGGGTGAGCACACCCTGCTGTCTTCACTAATATCACTTCCAGCAGCACCCTTAGTTTTCCCCAGGAGGTCTCCAATCCAAGTATTGGCCAGGCTATACCCTGCTTAGCATCACCCTTGTTTCTAACCCTTGTTTCTAAGTATATAATTTACCAGCTGTAAATTTACATGAAACTTAGAACATCATAATACACAACACAGCTGCTTGATTGTTTTACAGTTTAACCTTTACAGTCATCCATTCATTCATCACTATTCAGTATTTATTCATCCATCCATCCTTCCATTGTGGTGGGTTTAATGTGTGTTCCTAAGGACCAAGTCTATGTGTAATTCAACAGAAGAATATAAGTTCCAATAAACTTCCAGTTTGAGCAATTTCTAAGTACAATACTGACACCAAAATGTGTGGCTTACAACTGAAAAACCAAAAATATGTGGATAATTATGCATGGTTTTAAGTATTGTACTTAAAGTAGGTGTAAGTGGTAAAGTGGTGACAGTAATTTTATTCCCAAAAATATAAATATGGCACAAATAGCATACATTTACATTAAAGTTTGATCTCATTAAATCTGAGATCAAAATTATTATAAACTACAAAATAAAGGTTTCTGTAAAAATTTTACCAGATTATAAACACACCTAACAGCGCCATCTACTGACGAGAACTATCACAGACAGAGTAATGTACAAGTACATATGACTCAGTTTCAGTCTTTGTGTAGTATAAACATACTTCCCAGTGCCTCTCACTGTCTGCAAGAGTCATAAATTGCACTTTAGGTGTTTAAACAGCAGGTTTCAGGCATTCTGGTTATTTTTGCTGAGCCTGGATTTTCTGAAGCAGTAGCTCCATCTGCAGATTTAGGTTGGGTTGACCTTTTTTGGTCTTCTTCTTCAGCAACTGATATGTCGCAATTTTCTTTTCCTTGTACCTCTTCAGAGCCTCTTCTCTTTGCGCTTTGTCTTTCAAGTATTCCTAAATCAGAAGACAAACATTGGTGTGCATTTACATACAGGTGCAATGATACATGAACAGGTGAAATGTAATTTTCTTGCATGGTTTAAAAAAAAAAACAAAAACAAAAAAAGTGTTATAGTAAACAGTACCATTTTCACTCACCTCTCTTTTCCGTTCTCGCTCCTCTTTTTTCGTTTTATAATCCTCGATCATCTTCTGGTTGGAAGACATTTTCTTCCATTTCTTTTTCCTCAGTTGGTCCTGACCAGAACTACTGACATATCAAGACAATGCTTAGACACTGGCATTAAAACGTCTAGTGTTGCTACAAGTAAATCACATCATAGAGTAATTCAATTCTAAGAACAGGTTTAACACTTGGTCGAATGCAAGTACAGGTTGTGGCCACTGATTATTCTTCTTTCCATATCTATAGCTGAAATTGTTTCCTAAAATTGTACTGTATTCTAGTTAACAAACAGCCCAGCTGCTTACCTAGAAAAAAAAGAAAAAGACTCCATGTCAACGCTTAATGTTTGCTCAAAAATGTCATGTGACTATTAGATAAATGTGGCACAAAGCTACCAGACACAAATGCATCTTCTCCCTTTTCTGCTGAATTTTATTCACGTCTGGCCTTCTAGCCAAGAATTGTAGATTTCAGGTGTCTCCCACATCACGGTACTAAGGAGTCAATTATAATCGAATTACAATTAAATCTGAAAATGCTACAGCTAAACTGAAAGTCTTGGCACCTCTGGATTATTTGTGCAGTGTATATAGTCACTTGTTCTGGTGAACTTGTATGACAAATTACAAACCTCTCAATTTGCGATGTCTGTGGTCCTTCAATCAAAGAAGCAGTTGATTTCCCAGGGTTTCCTGTCTCAGAAATCGTTGTGACAGAGCTAGAAAAGACAGACTCTTCTTCTTCTCTTGCATCAACACTTCTTCCTTTCTTCCTGCGCTCCTTGTTCAGTTGCTCTTCTTCGTTCAGTTTCTGTTGTTCGGCCAAGTAGAGGTGCCTCAGATGCTCGGGGTATTCCTTTTCTAGCTTTGGATTACTATCTTTCATTCTCCATTTCTCTTTTCGCAAGATTTTCTTGTATTCTTGTTGTACTTTTTGCTTCCTCTGGAAGGCAAAGCCCTTACCTACAGGAACATGGCTTCGTTAAAATCTGACAGTGTTCAGGACAAAATAACGAAATACACAATATATCAAAAAGACTTATTTTACTGGGTTTCAAAAATGTTCCCTAATTATCAGAGTTTAAAAAAAGGCAAAATAATGTATAATAAGATACCAATACAAATGTAAAATAATAACAATAAATAAATAAATAAATAAATAAATAAATAAATAAAAATAATAATAATAAATCTAAATGACATCCGCTAAAAAGTTTGCATATCTCTTGGTGCAGAGTATTACAACTGAGACAATTTAGAAACAGATTGTTATTGTTATTAGTAGTAGTACTAGTGGTGGTAGTAGTAGACTCGACATACCGAAGTGTCCTTGGGCAAGCCACTGAACCCCAAGTTGCTCCTGATGGCAACCTAGCACCTTGCATGGCAGCTCTGCTACCATTGGTGTGAGAGTGTGTGTCTGAATATGTGAATGAGATACAGTGTAAAGCGCTTTGGATAAAAACGCTATATAAGTGCAGAGTAGGGATGTCACGAGAACCGATACTTCGGTACCAAGTCGGTATCAACATTCTTAAAACGTGACTGTACCTTGTTTTTCTGCAGTAGCGTTTGTAACGAAAGTACCGAGGTTGTGATTCTTCCGGACCTGATGGGGGCAGAAAATGTGCGCAAGTGTTTTAGTCGGTCCACAAGTGGTGAAGCACCTGAAAGACGGTCCGATACTATATTTGTTTGAGGCAGCTGCATTGTTGCTGTGAAACCAGCTAATATTATGCTTCATGTAATGTTTGCGATACACTCTTATTTATTAACGACACTAACGCATTGCAATGCTATAATCTACCTCCAAATGGGCCACCATGCATCGCCATTCAGCCCGTGTCCTGTCAGCTAAATGTAGCCTATCGTCACTAATAATTATTAATTATTATTGATAATTATGCACATGTTCATGCTTTTAATAAATCTTTATGGCCTGCCACCATATCAGTGAAACTAATGCTTGCATTCAGAGTATAAGGAGTGTGTGTGTGTGTGTGCACGCGTTTAGAAGTGCACCTCCGGAGACTCATTGTCAGACAGTGTTTGATAACTAAAATACCCTCCCCTCTCTCCCCTTCACTTTGCCAGTATCAGCCAGAGGAAGATGTCCTCCAGAAGAGATTTTTAATTTTATTTTTAAATGTTTATTTTTATTCCACACCGTGGTATCGAGTACTTTTGGTGGTACCGGTACCAACTACTAGATTTTTGGTATCGTGACATCCCTAGTGCAGAAAATTTACCATTTAGTTGTAGCAGGAATAAAAGTAGTATTAGTAGTAGTGGTAGCAGTAACAGTAGTAGTAGGACAGTAGCTCATGTTGTAGAGAAGTGGTATCTCAGTGGTTTAAGCTCAGCTACCACTGCCCCACCACTACTACTAATGCTACTCTTACTGCTACCACCACCACTACTATCATTACATTTACAGTGGTGTGAAAAAGTGTTTGCCCCCTTCATTTCCTGTTCCTTTGCATGTTTGTCACACTTAAGTGTTTCGGAACATCAAACCAATTTAAACAATAGTCAAGGACAACACAAGTAAACACAAAATGCAATTTGTAAATGAAGGTGTTTATTATTAAAGGTGAAAAAAAATCCAAACCATCATGGCCCTGTGTGAAAAAGTGATTGCCCCCCTTGTTATAACATACTATAACTGTGGTTGTCCACACCTGAGTTCAATTTCTCTA
>JAFFST010040992.1:66072-79645 GCA_022414735.1 Noturus placidus
CAAGGTTACATAAGCCAGTACAGACAATGCTAGGTAGTGTGATCAAAGAAAATAATAACAACATGAGCAAATTTGAAGAAAGGAATCGAACTTGACATGGCATGATGTTGTAAGTAAATAATCAACAGTGGGGTGGGGTGATGTGGCCTGACCAAAGCAGAGTTACTCTTTGTTGGCACCATGAGGTTGATCATTTTCCAATAACAGCTTGTACCGAAGTGTTTTAATCATGTTATACCACAGCAATTTGCCAATGCATAACAATGTAATAATGTCTGAATGTCTATTACCATTTGTCCTGAAGGCTTTTCTGTGCTGGAAAACTTACTCACTGTTACATAGTGCTGACACATGAGAATCCTTCCATACATGATTCAATAATTGTCTCCATAACAAAAACTTCACTATTATCATTGATCATACATTTTCTTTGTTGAATACCACCAACACGTTTACTATAGAAACAATACATAATCATCTGAAATACAGCTGGCACTATGGTCCAAGTTGTGTTGTTCGAAAAAAAAAAAAAAATGAATCAACACGACTACAAATTCATCTAAACATAGCGCTATTGATAAAATATAATCTGAAACTTCATTATGCTTATTGTTCAGATGATCCCTAGACAGCTGTTTTAAACATGTGTGGATGATAGCAGCTTCCAAATCGTTTACGTTCACTATAATCAGCGTACTATTATTCTATGATTAAAGGAAAAGAAATTCAAACATATCTATCTGACAGCTGTGAATGTTAGAGAATGAGTAAACAAAGCCATCAGTTCTGCTCTATTTTCAGAAAAAAAAAAAATCAAGCTATCATATCTATGATTAATGAAGCCAGTTATGTAATCGGGGGAAAGGAACAGTAAAAAAAAGAAATAAAGGAATAGATTTGGTGGAAGAATTGATGAGCCACCATGCCAAACAACTGCCACAATAGTTTTCATGTGTTCCATGTTTTTTGGCCTGATGTTGATTTTCTGGTTTGGTTATTTGCTATTAGTTGTTTTGTACATCAGATCTTAACTGCTTTTACACTGGGCTGAATGAAATTAGAGTTATTTCTGAAATGGAGTGGCTCAAAACTGAGCCACTCCTGATTATGATTTATGGTTGCCTCTGAAACATTCATCAGCCTTTATGGAAAACATTACTCTAAATGAGACATAGTGTATATGGATATTAGAAACAGAATCTTGATTTTATTACAGCAATTTCAGCTTAAACTCATGGGAAATAAGGGTGCTGATTTTCAGTACTACTACTACTACTACTACTACTACTACTACTACTACTACTACTACTACTACTACTAATAATAATAATAATAATAATAATAATAATAATAATAATAAAATAATAATAATAATAATAACAATCATCACAATCATCATCATCATCATCATCATCATCATATACAAGTGCACACCACATATACACTGCCTAAAATTCCAGCACACCCAGTGTAAAATGATTTAATGAGTTCCTGGTTAAATTACCCCTTTTCCTGTTTAGTTGCATTATGGGTATTTTAATCTATCATAGTTTGCTGGTAGGTGGATTACCTATGCTAACTTGCCCATCGATGTGAATGTGTCTTTGCCTGGTGCCCTGCAATAGACTGGTGTCCCATCTGGCGTGAAAACTTTTTTTAGTCTTTTTTCATCTTCAAAAAGAAAACACTTGTGCATATGGTCAAACTGTGGGTAGACGGGTGATAGGCTAGAACCAGTAGTGAGATGAGTTTAGTCACATTTTAGGAAATGGGGTAGTGTTCGGCAGCCTTTTGGTTTGTATATTACCCATGCTCTTCCTCTTGGTGCTTTTGTTGAACTAAATCTTGAGAGCTGTTAGAACCCTGAGATGAGCACAGGAGAGACTCAGGGTCAGTAATCATAAAGAAATGTGATTCTTTATAACTAGAATAATAAATGAGTGATACATTCACTCATCTTCAGTAAGCACTTTATCCTGGTCAAGGTCACGGTAGAGCTGGAGCATCTCTTGGTACATTGGGTGCAAGGTAGGAATACACTGTGGATGGGATTCCAGTTTATCACAGGTCACCATGCACACATTCAAACCTAGGGGAAATTTAGACTAGCTAATCCACCGACTGCCATATTTTTAAAAAAGGTGAGAGGAAACCGTAGAATCCGGGGGAAACACACAGACGCAAAGCTCCATACAGACAGTAACCTGGGCTAAGGTTTGAACCATGAACCCTGGAGATTTGAGACCTAAGTGTGGATTGAAACTATTATGATGCTTACCATATACGACTATTTCCTTCCACTAAAATTATATATTTTGACACATCCTTTCTCTTCTGTCTATAAAGTAAGACATATTATCTGACTACAGTATATAAGTTACAGGTTTTGTTTGGCACTAATTTAGATTTCACATTAGACATGTCTCTTAATAGCTTATTTACCTGTCATGTTTGTAGCGGTAGCGGTTGTAGTTCAGGAAACATATTCTAAAGAGCTCTTGAAACAAAATTTGTTGTTTCAATGAGAATAAAAGTCAGAGGTTACAGGTTGTAAGTGCCGTAATGGGTCATGTGCAGGTCAGGAAAACTTGCCACGCTTTCTGCAATTTTCTAACATCTGTTTTTGCTTGTTTCTTACTCAAGTGTGTATACAAACACATGCACAAGCACAGGCACACACTGGACACAATGGTTCACAGTGGGGCTGCTTTATATTTTCAAAGTGACAAATGAATCATATCCAAAAGGGTCACAAGATTACTAAGGTGGTAAGATATTTTATGTATTCTTCTCTTATACATGTACAGACACACAGGTACATCACATACTAGTTGGAAAGACTATTATATAAGGAAAGTTATTTTTATTTTGTTTTTACTCTTAAAATGGGAGGGGGGGGGGGGGGCAGTCTCAAAGGATTTCCAGTTGAACGTTTTGGAGCTATGTAACTCTAAAAGATCTGCTGCACTGTTTTCAGTCTGGTCTTATGTAGCACTGGTTGGACAATAATGGCGGCCACTGGTTGGACAATAAGGGAGGCTGTGGCTCAGTTGGTAGAGCGGGTTGTCCACTAATCGTAGGGTTGGTGGTTCGAATCCCGGCCCGGATGATCCCATGCCAAAGTGTCCTTGGGCAAGACACTGAACCCTAAGTTGCACCTGATGGCAAGCTAGCACCTTGCATGGAAGCTCTGCTACCATTGGTGTGTGAGTGTGAGTGTGTGTGTGAATGGGTGAATGAGACACAGTGTAAAGCGCTTTAGATAAAAGCGCTATATAAGTGCACCATTTACCATTTTTAATGGTGGACTGATGTTGAGGCCTATGGTGAAGGACATGCAGTGCATTATAAGTGAGTAGTAGAAGTTTGTATTTGTATTTAGGCAACTAGTGTAACCGTTGGAGTAGTGTCCAGGTGTAATGCCTGCTGAATGTTCGGTATGACTAAAAAAAAACTTAACAAATGAATTTTGAATATGTTGGAGTGTGTTTACTATTTTACCAGAACTTTTTTTTTTTTCCTTTAAGGAATTACAGTGAGGCTATCAAAGCACAAACGGGGGTTTCATTAGCTTTCAAACAAATTATGGACTGAAGCCTGGCAATACCGTGAAGCTAATAAAGCATATGGTGCTATATTTTCTCTAATAATGTAGAATGATAAACTTCAAAGTCTGACTGGCAGGTAATTCCATTTCTTTTATTTCTTTGTAAGTCAGAGTTTTCCTGACTTTCTTTTATTTCTTTGTAAGTCAGTGTCCCCCCCCAATTTTAGAAATAGAGTAACATTTCTAAAACAGCTCTGTATTAATACAACTAGCCTCCATAATCCATGACGACAGTAAACTGGACAGCTCATTATCCAGCCAGTGCGCATGCGCGTCTGTGAATCAGTTCACGCGGTAGCGGCTGCTGCTCGCGTGCTGTATTTAAAAGACGGAGCGTTCGCGTGCGCGTAAACAAACGCACTGTGCCCCTTTCAGAGCTCGTTGTGTCGAGTCGAAATGTCTTCTCTGAGAGAGTAGTGTTCCTCTGTCGTGTCGGGAAAACAAATAAAGAAACCCCGTAGAGGCGAGAAGTAATGTTAGTTGTGTGTGTTTCCTTTGTGTTTTATTGAGAGATGATAAGGGAGTTGGTGTGCGGCGCTGTGGCTCTGCTCCTGTACGTGAACACGCTCGACGCGGATTTCTGCTACGATGACAGGTGAGCTGTCTCTCGTTTTTTCCTTCTCCTTCTTGTTTGACAGCTCATTATCTAAGACTGATTGAGAACTGTTTTTGGGGGGTCACTTATTTCTCTCTCCAGAGTGTTCGGCTTTGTGGTTTTCAAAAAGCCACAGCGGTCGCGGTTTTAACGTTAACGTTACTTTGGTTACAAGTGCACGCGCGCGTGTGTTGAGCTAGAGAACTTTGCGAAATCGTTTAAAAACACGTATATGGCAACAGATACAGGATTTTCCACCCACAAATGACATGTTTAAGAATATGTCAAATCGCTATTTTAACCTTTTAAACAGTATGTTTACATGGACAATAATAATCCGATATTTACCGGATTAAGACGATACTCTGATTAAGAAACTAGCATGTAAACAGCGATTATTGATGACCTTATATCCGACTAAAGTCATACTCGAAGTAAACACTAATCGAATTGAGACATGTTGAATATTCCTGTTTTAGTCAGAAAGCAGTAATCTAATTATTGACCTTATTCTGAATAGGACAATATTCTGATTAAGGTGTTTACATGAGTTGCTTTTAGAATATCCATCCATCCATCCATCCATCTTCAACCGCTTACTCCTTCTCAGGGTCACGGGGAACCTGGAGCCTATCCCAGGAGGCATCGGGCACAAGGCGGGGTACACCCTGGACAGAGTGCCAGTCCATACTCCGTTCATATTCAGTTTTTACATGTTATAGAACATAGAGCAATTAACATCACATGTCATTACGTCCCCACGTCACGCCGTCCGACGGTCCCACCAGAATTTCACGTATCGACATACAGTTGGTCTTTGTTATGGGACCGTATACAGTTTTGGGTGCTTAATTTTTTATTTTACGGAAGTTTCAAGTGCAGTTAATTATTTATCATGCTATACGTGCAAATAGACGACTGCTTGAAGCCGTGGGCTGCGTCCGAACTTACTTACTATATTTCAGCTACTATATAGCAGGTAAGTACGCGATTTCGGACACAGTCGTTTTCTCTTGTTTGCCGGTTGAGCACTGCCGTGTGTGTACGTGTCCTATTGCAAAATGCGGTGAAAACTCCCACATGACATTAATAATGTGATTAAGGTGTGTACATGTCTATAATCCACTTCAATAATGTGACTAAACTCCACATGATTTAATTCAATTTGAGTATGATTTTAGTCGGATTAATGTCATCAATAATTACTGTTTACATTCTAGTTTCTTAATCAGAGTATCGTCTTAATCGGGTTAATATCGGATTATTGCTGTCCATGTAAACGTACAGATAGACTGACATGTACACACCTTAATCACACTATTAAAGTCGTGTGGGAGTTTTCACTGCATTTTGAGACAGGACACGGTAAACAAGAGTCTTGCGTCCTAAACAAGAGGCATGGCTACTGTCTACATAGGTGCCCTACATAGAGTTTATCTCTTATATGTGTCTAAAACCAGTATCATCATCTGTCCACCTTAGAAGAACTTCCTTGCTTCGTGGATTGTCCACAACATTAACAATCCATCAATGTATTTTCTGTACCACTTATCCTATGCAGGGGTGCAGGGGAGCCTGGAGGATATCCCAGGGAACTCAGGGGACATAGTGGGGGGCACGCTGGACAGGGTGCCAACCCAACGCAGGGCACAGTCTCGCACACATTCACACACTACAGACAATTTGGAAATGCCAGTCAAAGCCTGTCATGTCTTTGGACTTGGGGAGGAAACCGGAGTACCCGGAGGAAACCCCTGAAGAACGAGGAGAACATGCAAGCTTCACACACACAGGGCGGAGACGGGATTCAAACCCCCAACCCCAGAGGTCTGAGGCAAACGTGCTAACCACTAAGCTACCATGCCCCCCTTAAATGTAATGATAAACTGATTTTTTTAAAATTATGATACTTTCTTTAACAGTTAAGAAATGTTAAATCTGGCCAAATTGCTGTGGTATAAGAGGAATGTAACACTTCAGGATGTGCTGTATTTGGAACATCACTGATGCTTCGAGTTGGGCAGAATCACATAAAATAAAATAATTTTCAATTTATTATTACTTTTCAATAACAGCATATCCTGAATTGTTTTATTACTTATGTTATGCACTATGGGTTTTCAACTAACTATAATTCTAGGCCTACTAAGTAAAATGTGGTGGAGGTGCGGTTGTGAGAATTTGTGGCCATTAAAATGGGGTCACTGGCCAAAAATAGCATCATGTCAAATAGGAAATATATAAAATATGTTGTATAAATTTAATACACCTGATGACATGAATGAAATGTCCATCCATCCATAAATCTTCTATACAGCTTAGCCTTCAGGGTTGTGGGGAACCTGGAGCCCATGTCAGGGAGCATCAGCCACAAGGCAGGGTACACACTGGACAGGGTACTAATCCATCCCAAGGCACAATCACATACATATTCACACACTACGGACACTTTGGACATGCTAATCAGCCTACCATGCATGTCTTTGGACTGGGTCGAGGAAACCAGAGTATCTGAAAGAAACCGCCACAGCACGGGGAGAACATGCAAACTCCGCAGGGCAGCGGTGGGAATCGAACTCCCAGCCCTGAAGGTGTGAGGCGAACATGCTAAATGGTAAATGGCGCACTTATATAGCCCTTTTATCCAAAGCGCTTTACACTGTGTCTCATTCACCCATTCACAAACACACACCAATGGTAGCAGAGCTGCCATGCAAGGTGCTAGCTTGCCATTGGGAGCAACTTGGGGTTCAGTGTCTTGCCCAAGGACACTTCGGTATGTGGAGTCACACAGGCTGGGAATCGAACCGCCAACCCTACGATTAGTGGACAACCCGCTCTACCACCTGCGCCACAACCACCCTAAACACTAAGCCACCGTGCGTGTGAATGAAATGTAAGCCCTGCAAATCCACCAATCTTGGTGGACTTCAGATACACATCACACCAGGACCGACCATAGTCTTCTGGTTTTGGTTCACCCCAGTGAAGTGCTGCTGTCCTGCTGCTGTTGTTTGCTTCTTTAGCTTTGCACTGGAACTTAGGAGGCTAATGTAGCTAACAAATAATGGAAGCTTGTAGCTACCAATTTAGTATTGTGGAAAAACAGCAACAAATCATGTTTGTGAAGATTCGTTCATTCATTTTCACTAACAGCTTTAACTTGGTGGCTCTGAAGCCTATCTTGGGAGCAAGATGTGAGAATTCATCCCAGATGATGCCAGACCATCACAGTGCACTGTGCAGACACACATTTATATACTAATTCATGCAAAATGGCAATTTAGCATATTCAACCTGCGTACCTGAAAGGTTTTGTACAGTAGGAAGAAACTGGAGAAGCCGGCGGAAACCTATGTTAACACTATGTACGAACTTGTGAAACTTAACACAGACAGTATCCAGTGCTCAGGGTCTAACCTAGGACCATGGACCTGTGAGGTGGCAATGCTTCCCACTAGTTTGACAGGATGCCTTTTGGAAAATCATCCCATTACTGGATCTCTCACTAATCACACTAAACTCCTGTGGCAAGACCCTGACTATTCAGTAAGAGAACATCATCTCACCAGTCAAAATAGGATTGTTAAAATAATGGCTTGGATCATATTAGCTTTGTACATACTGTATCTTCAGGAAATAATGCTTTAAATATACAGTATTTATGCAAAAACAAATTACAAATCAGTTGATACTGAGTACAGTACTACTGCAGACATACAGACATAGTTTTAACATTTTTACTTTCCATCACTGAGTCTGTGTTCTACTCTATAAAAAGATCCAACCTTCACGCTGAAACTGGCATTACTAATACTGATTTGGCATAGTGCAGTATGTTGAACAGTATTAGAGTCAAGCTCAGTCATGGACTGCACGTAAACTTGAACATTTGCCTACAGCATAATAAAACCTCTAATTTTTCCTTTATGGTGTGGTTTGGATTTGATTTGAGTCAGGAGTTGAGTGGCTTTATGATTCCAGTATCAATTCATTAAGCTTCTGTCCATTCAATGAACCAGAACATTTCAGGTTTAATAACGTGTGGGTGTGTATACATTTTTATCCTCTTCACATTTGGTCGTTTGGCTCTAAAATACATTATAGTTTAGAGACATTTGGGACACTTGCCCTGGAAGGCACAGGTCAATATTTCCTGAGATGCAAGCTAACGGTGGATATAGCGAATGGGATTTCAGACAGGACGAACAGTCAGTAATGAGATCTGCATGTGCACATACACTCACCCTTCATATACCTTATACTCAATACCTTTCATGTGCACAGTTAGGCACTATACTTGTTTTGGCAGTGTGAATGAATCTGGTATCAAATGTGTCCACAAATATGTATCAGGATCACATTACCATGACTACAAATGGCCATCTATTTGATAAAATATACAAGATAAGACTCCAGATTTAACTCCATGAAAGGTACAATTTTTGTTTTTAGGAAGATTTATGATTGCTTTGCATTTCTGGCTGTCTTTGTTTTAAAAATGATAACCTGTCGTCCTGCACCACTACCGAACCAGGATGATGACTTTTCTGTTTTGTTCGGAACCTACTTAAGACGTTCTAAAGGACTTGGCAAGTTTATTTAAAATACTGAGATATTTTCAAATCCCAAGTAAAGCTCCTTAATGTCCATGGTCCTGTCATCACAGCTGCTATTCATGAACTGATATTAGAGCTTATTTAATGTGCAGTGAGTGAGAGCGAAGCAGTCACTTGAACTTATTCATTAAAAGACAGAGCTGTAACATTTCCAACAGGATGAAGAAGACCTATTTCATCAACATATCATTTATTTTTCAGATTGGTCTATACTGATGAAAGCTCAGATCCATGTGCCTTAGCTAAGTTAATCTGAAGTGATGTGTGCTGTCAAATGTTTACATTTATATCTATAAATGCCTATTCATATGATATTGAATTATCTGATGAAGGTCCATCTGATTTCTAAGGATTTCTTTTTGTGCAAAAGTAATTGGTCATACAGTCAATTAAGATATGACAACTACAACTATATGATTCTTTATAAATACACAGAACCATAAAATATTTAAGTGAACTGTATTGTATACCTCTCTTCTAATATTAGAGAAGCATCACCCCATTTTACTTCTCAATATATTAGTAGTCTCCATCTGAAAGCATGGAAGCATGTTATTAACTCCAAATCTGCTCTCCTCCATGCTCAGTCTCAGACTGCAGTCTGTCTTAACAGCTAAATGAGTTGCACTGTTATTTCCCTGCTTTCTTGCTGGATATTCATCTACATTTCCCACAGTCTGGCTTCTCATTTATCAAATCATCAGCATGTTTCTGTCACTTGTAGAAGAAAAAAAAATCTACTAAGTCATTATGAAAAAGCAGTAGTATCTCAAAATAGAGAATGTTCTCCAAACATTCATAAGAATCACTAAACAACTGCGCAGGCTTACAAAATACCAGATCATTAGAGTTTTGCTTTACATTATATGACTGAAAAAAATCAATAAATCAATGAAAATGCCAAATGATACTGTGTTTGTTGCAGCTGCTTATTTATAAGATACAGTTAAGGTGATTAATCAATTATTTTTTCAAATAACTCACATGAATAACTGATTACTGACTAAATTATTATTAAAATATTAGGGTTTTTTGTTACAACACTAGTTGAAAAACACAATATGAGAAAAGCTGAATAAACTACACAGCAAATTACAAGTGTTGATTTAACACCAAGAGTGTTGAATTTATACCCTACAGTGTTTATATATAGTATCTAAATATATAGTAAAAAAACAAAAAAACAAATTGCACTTACACCTCTACTCTGCGCACGTTGCTTCTTCTAGTACTCAATTAATAGATCTTGTATAGTGGCACTACTTGTATTGTTCCCTGCTTGATATCACTTTGCTTGTATCTCTCATTTGTAAGTCGCTTTGGATAAAAGCGTCTGCTAAGTGAATAAATGTAAATGTAATGTAAATGTAGTATCTCACAAAAGTGAGTACACCCCTCACATTTGTCTAAATATTTGATGATATCTTTTCATGTGACAACACTGAAGAAATGACACTTTACTACAATGTAAAGTAGTTTGTGTACAGCTTGTGTAACAGTGTACATTTGCTGTCCCCTCAAAATAACCTCAAAATAATAATGTGTGGCTACCATTATTTTCCAGCACTGCCTTAACCCTCTTGGGCATGGAGTTCACCAGACCTTCACAGGTTGCCACTGGAGTCCAATTCCACTCCTCCACGACGACATCACACATATTGTAATATTTACAAAAATGGGAGGGGTGTACTCACTTTTGTGAGATACTGTAAGTCCATTGGACTCAAATGAACACTCTGGGTGTTCATGCAACACGAGGGATTTTACTGTGTAGATATGAGTGTGCTTGTGAGTAAGAAATAGTAGATAATTGTAATAATTGGAAATAATTGTAAAGCAAGAGCCAGACTAGGATAGAATATAGAGGACAAAACATATTTGTTAAAATATAGGTGAAAAAAGTAATGATAGTGACCTGCTTTTCTGGGTTTTTCAGTTTGCTAGTCCATGCTTTAGGCAGTCTGTACAGAATCCTGCAGATTAGTTATTTTTTTTTTGTTGTGGCCAAAAATGTTTGATTTTTCTGTAGCTTTTTTTTTTTTAAAAATGTGCGATGCACCTTGCAGAGTATTTGTGCTTTTTTTGTGGAAAACTACTTGAATTGGCAAAATCGCAAAAGCATGACATTATTTTCCAATGATGATTGTTGATAAATGCAACATTTTAGCTTTATTCATATTCGACGCACATGAATCGAAAAGGGCTTTGGCTGAATGTGCGTTGTGATGATGTCACATGACATGACTTGGCCCAAATTTGTGGAAAATACAGCAGGGTTTTTTGATTTTGCTTTAATTTCTGCTATAGCAAAAATTTTGGAGGGACTGGTTTTAGGGCCATCTGTAACTAGTGTGTAGGTCACAAGCAACCACCATGTGTTTTAGCAATGCCGTTCCGTCAGTCGGCGTATCGGTGCCCTTTCTAGGCTCATTCTGCATTCCAGCCTAAAGCCAATAATAATGCACAACTATGTGTCCGCTCTCTTTGCATGATGTAAATTACTGCACTGATCAATTGTTTTTATGCAGACACACTAAATACACTTAGAGTTCTGTCCCACTTTGATAAGTGTGTATGAAAACTAAACCTGTTTTAACTGCAACATATCACTGCCTTTGTCCTTCCTGCTTTCCTTGCTTTTGCCTTCATTGTCACTTCCTTTTCTCTTTCTGCATGGACATTCCCTGCAGATCCACTTATCATGGCTCTTAAATCAATTTCTTGACATTATTTGCATTGTAAGCACATATTGATTATGGTATCCGTTTTCAGGAAAGGTATCCCTGAGACAAGCTTTTGTATTGCAAGGGAAGATGAGGTTTGTGATTAGTCAGAGGTAAACTTGCCTGACTCTTCCTTTGACTCCTCCTCAATTTCCTTTGTTCAATGATATCACTGCTTCCCAAGTCAATACTGCCTAGGAGAGAGAGAGAGAGAGAGAGAGAGAGAGAGTGAGAGAGAGAGACTAATGAACATTGTAGAGCAATGGGCTTAGCCATGCTGACAAAAAAAGACAGTCAATGACCGGCAGTATGTCTAATCAGTTCATGAATTGCTTTTCGGATCAGTATTCCAGACAGATGCTCTCACCTTAGTAGAAATAAGTGGAGCTGATGAAGTGCTGCTTCACTGCCATGCCTCATTTCCTCTGTCGGTCATTCAAAGCTCAGGATATTCACCGGCTACAGCATGGGGTCAAGGGGAGCATTAAAGGACGGACAATGCCGCTAGCAGTCGTATGTGCTCTCCAAAATTACTGGCACACTTTATATTTATATATATATATATATATATATATATATATATATATATATATATATATATATATATTAAACATACTGTTACCACTTTAATAGGAACACCTGTTCATTTATGCACTTATCCAATCAGCCATACATGCAGCCGCAGCAATACAATGCAGAACTGTATAGTTGAAGAAGGGGAAAATGTTCCCGTTTTCTTTTTCCAATTTTTGACTGTCCAATTTTGGTGAGCCTGTGCCTACTGTATGCTCAGATTTCTGTTATTGGTTCACAGGAGTGGAACCTGATGTGGTCTTTTGCTATTATGGCCCATCAGTCTTAAGGTTGTGCAGTTTGAGATACTTTTCTGCTTACCGGGGTTGTAAAGATCGGTTGTTTGAGTTACTGTAGCCTTCCTGTTAGCTAGAATGCACAAACCAGTAGTAGCTGGTTAGTGCACAAGGACATTGTATAGTATAATTTAAGCATTTCTTTAAATAAGCAACCATAAAATTAAGTAGAAAAAGTCTTACAATGTATGTGTCAAAATTATTGGCACCTTTACAATTAACTTTTTGTGATGCCTTTACTGGAATAACAGCACAGAGTCTCTTCATGTAATGCCAAACAAGTTTGGAGAATATTGGAGGTAGAGAAACCAGACAAAAGGAAAGCTGACTTTACAGAGGAAAATCAGCAACACCTGCAAATGGCAGGTCTACTTTCACTACAACATTTTTTATTTTATTTTTTCTGGTCAGTAGAAGTACCACAAGCACTAGCAGCTACAATATATTAAGGTAGGGAAGGCTGAGAAATTATTGTATTATTGTGAGGTGCATAAAACAGTGAAATGCTTGCTATGGTGATGTGAACAGGAAAAATGGATTAAAAAGAAAAACCACATTTGTCATTGAGGAATAAAGAGTTTTTCTATTTATATGTAAAGTGCACATTGTTATTGCTGTATTAAGCAAGGCCATTTGAGTGTTTCTTACATTTTCCTATGATATGTATTACATGATAAAATACTTACCCAAATGATATAATTTTATAATCTTTAAATTTAAGAATCTGCAGAATGAAGTGTTTTTTAATGTTTGTTGTTTTTTTCTGAAAACATAGAGGGGGGAAAAAGTTTCAGTTTTATTTGATTAGTGCTTTTAACAAAAGACATCTGGATGTTGATCCCTAAAGGCCATAAGCAGGTTCCTGCAGATGTTTTACTTACATAATGAGGCATAATGAAATGATCATAATCTCTTCACCAGATACTGTGTCATCGAATGTGGATTTCCATATTCATAATCCTTTTTGCTCACTATAAAAGATTATTTAAGGTAATTGTTCTCAGTTTCGTATTAGAGGAAAACTCTACACTGTACATGTTTATGTTTCTATACATAATCTAATCTAATTCAACTCACCTCATGACCCTAACCATGGTCATGGTTTTCCCCATCTTAGTTGAGATTATTTCTGAAATTTTACACACACACACACACACACA
>JAFFST010040992.1:81260-100280 GCA_022414735.1 Noturus placidus
TATATATATATATATATATATATATATATATATATATATATATATATATATATATATATATATACATAGCGCTTTTATCCAAAAGCACTTTACACTGTGTCTCATTCACCCATTCACACACACATTTACAGACCAATCTGCTTCTTCTTCTTCTTCTTCTTCTTCTTCACCATTTGTGGACCGACTAATAAACTTGCGCGTATTTGCTGCCCCCTTCAGTTCCTGAGGAATTGAAACTTCCGTACGTACGGTACTTACGCAACAGCAGAAAAACAAGTACCGTCACGTTTTAAGCATGCTGGTTCCGACTTGGTACTGAAGTATTGGTTCTGGAGACATCCCTAATATATATATATATATATATACAGTTGCAATTCAAATTATTCAACCCATATCAGGTTTGTTAAAACAGACTTTCAGCTGTTTGCAATGAACAAATCAAACAAAAGCATGTGCTTTGGGAGTTTCCTCCAGGTATTCCGGTTTTCTCCCCTATTCCAAAGACATGTGTTGTAGGCTCTTTGGCATTTCCAAATCGTCTGTGGTGTGTGAAAGTGTGTGTAATTGTGCCCTGTGATATGTTGACACCTCATCCAGGGTGTCCCTTGCCTTATGCCCAGAGTTCCCTGGGATAGACTCCAGGTTCCACCACGACCCTGTGTAAGATAAGCGGTATGGAAAATGATTGGAATTAATAGCATGTATAAAAACACACCGAATCTCACACCCACCCTGTGTCGGAGGTCTGCTCGGAAAGCAAACAGCAATCCAGATTTCCTCATCCCCAGCATTCTTTGGCTGGACACAAATCACGCACATTCATTAACATTATTCCAGGACCAAATAAGCTTTTATCATTCCACACTCCCACATTAAGAAAACAAACAAACGAAAGAAAGCTGTTCAGAAAGGAAATATCAACACTGCACACTTCCCTCACTCTTCACATAATCTAGCAAGTGTGATTTAGGAAAATGAACCACAAATCTGTCAGAGCCATGCAGCTTGGTGAATGTTAGTCATATTTAATACAGGAAGCTGTATTTCCACTGCTGTCTCACAACACTGTTGTTTACTACTCTGTGTGGATTATGCATGAAGAGTGATGTCTGATTCAGTCTGCTCTTAGAGGTTTATTGCAAGTGAAATTTTTTTGCAAAATGATGTTTGGGATATTTATGTATTAAGGGTGAGTGATATAGCAAAAATCACATCACAATACATTTTCAGGATGCACAACTCTTAATTTAAACACTTGGCTCATGGCTGATCTAATACACATGGATCATGATCTGCCTCACATTCTGTCAACATGTAATTAATGTCATGTAATTGTATATGGTATTTGAAACATAGTGTAATTTGGACGACCATCATAAAAATAAATGCTCCACACATACAGATTCCTCTTCACTAGAAGTACATAAAATTCATCCCTATATAACTTTATTCTAGGTGTTAAGACTTATGTACAGATCCAGAATGTGTCAGACTGAACATACTGGTCTTTCTGTATCAGATCAGTGAACACATAAGAAATTGACCTCATGATTTACATTACTTCCAATGATTTACATTAACCTGCCAGAATTATTTTGATAACAATAAGTATGATAATAAGGTCTCATTTGTTGACGTAAATTAAGCATTACTATATAAAAAAGGGGAAAACAGGACGATACAATAAACTAGACTTGAGCAATATCGATATTGTTATAACGTGTCATCAGTATTTGTATAACAGTTACAAAATTGAAGCATTTCAGCCCATCTTCCTTTCTTTTCCAGATGAAGTGATTTATTTTTGTAGATGATACAACTATCACAGAACTGACTGTTTTATAAGCTAACACTCCTGTTTGTTAACTGTACATAGTGATACATATCATGTATATTCCCAATCCCCAATTAATGCATAAAAAGAAACAAACATAAGCATACCGTGTAAACAAAATGCATCATGTATGGAAGAAAAGTATGTACAGATTAAACAGTGTCGTAAATACAGGGTAAGGGTGCATAAGAAAATAACAAGGTCCAGTAGAGGTTTACAATCCATTATCTGTCAAGTGTTTTCCCTCCTGTATGTCACGGTAAACTGCATACTGTTTATTCAGAGTAACATTAGTTTATACTGGTAGATATCACTCGGTGTGGCACGACATCTTAAGCAGAGATGTACAGTGTAAAGTGCTGGGTGTCACAACAGGATGTTGATGAATGCTCCAGCTTTCAAAATGGTTCTAATGGGTCACTTGAAGAGCGCACGCAGTCACTACTCCTTGGACTTTGCAGAGGATAACATGCAGAGACTCAGAAGGTGTTGCATGTATTACCTGTTTATTTAGCACCATTAGTTACAGTTTCAAACTCATACTGCTGGATTTGATCACTTGTAGACTTAGAAAAAGTAAGAGTGAAAGTGTATTCAAATTAAAATGGGTGTTGTGTGTTTATTATTGGTTGTTGCTGTCGTGTTTAGTTAAGAACTAATGTCAGGTGCTACCATGCATAGCACCACTACTGTTCTTTCCTTAATGCAACAGATTAACTAACTTTATAGCAACATGATATATAAGCTAATGGGAAAAATAGAATAATTTCATCAAGAAGCAATACTCATTTGGTGTGTAATCTGACACATGTTTGAGTTCAAACCATTCCTTCAAAAATACCTATTATTGTAAAGGTTCAGTGTTGTGAGAAGACATAACTATGTGAATGAACCTGTTTCTCTCTGTGTGTGTGTGTGTGTGTGTGTAGTATTTAAGCAATATCTGGTCTGTGTATTATGGGCTGGTACACTGGTGTGGGCCCATAGCGTGAGGGCAAACGCGGGCCTCTTACTTTCCCAGCATTGTGTTTCCATTCCTCTAAAAACAAAGCGTGCCATTCTCCGGCTGAGTGTCTACTCTCCTGAGATTTGTGATGGAGACTGAGTGTGTCAGGCAAAACTACTCCACTTCTGTGCCATGCCACTCCCTTTGGAGTATGTAATGCATTACAATAAATGCATTGCACTGGGTAAAGGTCTGTTCATGTACAGATTTGAAGTGTTGAATTTTCATGGCTCGGTTTCATTCGCGACTATATTTCTTAGCTGTATTAAACTGTATAAGTGCTTGTTTCATTCCCTCTTAGTCAAGGCTTCATTCTGCCCATTTCTCATAGGATCTGTAGGCCTTCATGTGATTTCCTTATTGCGGTTTGATCAGAATGGCTGTAAATGAGTAAATGAAGTAATCTTTTGCGTTGGGTGTCAGCCACAGCAGCTGTCAGAGTGCACATATGAGAATGTAAGATTGTATTATGTAGAATATATCAGTTACATACATATGCATCCATTACAGAGACAGGAAATCTATTGGACAGGTTGTTTTCTAGCACTAAAACTCAAAAAGACAAATGAGCACATTAAGCTTCATTGTATGGTTGTTGATTAAGGCTGTTTTGTTTGCCCTCTATTTGTTGGTTAGTCATCTTGAATGGTCAAATATGGTCTTATAAGTACTTCACTGAGGACTTTGTAACATTAACGTAAATGTTATATTATTTATTATAAAACCCTATAACCTTATTATTATAAAACCTATAATAAACAGTCACTTTATTCAGTGGACTTTTTTTTTTGTTTAGTATGTTGTACGTTTGGGGAATATGGTGGCTTAGTGATTAGCATGTTTGTCTCAGATTTACAGGGTTGAGGGTTCAATTCCCGCCGCCGCCCTGTGTGTGCGGAGTTTGCATGTTCACCCGTGCTTCAGGCGTTTTCTCCAGGCATTCCGGTTTACAGTCCAAAGACATACATTGTAGGCTGATTGGCATCTCTAATTTGCCCGTGGTGTTTGAATGTGTGTGTGTGTGTGTGTGTGTGTGTGTGTGAGTGTGTGATGGTTTGGCACCCTGTCCAGTGTGTCCCCCACCTTGTGCCCTAAGTCCACTGAGATAGGCTCCAGACTCCCCACGATCCTGTGTAGGATAAGCGGTACAGAAAATTGATGGATGTTGTACATTTTAATGTACTTTTGGGGATAGGTATAGCCAATCCTGAAAGTTATTAATGATTGAAAATACAAATTGTAACATAAATATAAATTTCTAATACTGTATACCATTTTTGAATAGCTAAAAATATAAACCACACACACTATAAACATGACAGTTAATTCTTACCCAAATATTAACGTGAGCATAGGTTGAAACATGAAATCTGTAGCACATTTAGATTTTCTGGCTTTATTTCTGCTCTGCTTTGGCAACTCCAGTCAATGTCCCAGTGAGATTTATAACTGCTGGGGCACTGCTGAAGTAGTAGTACAAGTTAAAAATATAGCGTTTGTGTGTATTATGAGTCTAGATTGCACAATATAGGATGAAAATTGAATACGGTATGCTTTGTGCATTTTTACTATAGAGGTTCGACTCACTGTGTAAGGTTGGTGAACTTTTTCCATCATGTCTATATTTGTCATTTGCCATTTCCCCATTTTCTTATTCATGCTCTCTTTGTATTGCTCTTCATCATATTACCCTTCTGTACCTAATTGTATGCCTTATTTTTGTGCTTGAATCATGATCACAAAAATAGGCTTTTGAGAGCTATTTGAGTCTGGGTACAGGGCCTTCTCTGTGCTCTATTATGTTAGACCACGTATTAATCATGTTATAAGGGACATTTTCACTGCTAGTGTTCTGTGTGGGCAGTAAGAAA
This sequence comes from Noturus placidus, assembly GCA_022414735.1. Classification (NCBI taxonomy): domain Eukaryota; kingdom Metazoa; phylum Chordata; class Actinopteri; order Siluriformes; family Ictaluridae; genus Noturus; species Noturus placidus. The sequence goes on from JAFFST010040992.1 coordinate 85,972, forward strand.
GAATAGAGGGACGTGTTTAGAGGGAAGATGTCCCTATAAGTACGATCTGTCTTTTTTACCGAAATGTGTAATACTAAAGTTTTTTCCTCTCTTCTCTTACCTTCTCTATGTCCTACCTTTCTCTCCCTTTCTGCAATAGTCGTGCTATCAAAACCAATCCAGATCTCCTGCCTGAGACACCTTGGACCAACATACTGTTCAGCGACTTCTGGGGCACTCTGCTCACTCACAGCGGTAGCCATAAATCCTTTCGGCCGCTCTGCACACTGTCTTTCCGCCTCAACTATGCTCTGGGTGGCCTAGAGCCACGAGGCTACCACTTATTCAATGTGTGCCTGCACTGCTGTGTCACAGCTCTGTTCACTGCGCTTTGTGACCTCCTGCTAGCCGGAGGATCCTGGAGTCTGCTAGCTGGACTTCTCTTCGCCTCGCACCCAGTGCATACTGAGGCAGTAGCGGGACTGGTAGGACGTGCAGATATGGGTGCTGCCCTGTGCTTTCTGCTCTCCCTACTCTGCTACAGGTGCCACTGCAGGCTCCGGCCACACGCTGGAAATTCGTGGAGCATGAAGTGGAGAGTGCAGGCATGGCTGGCTGGTAGCCTGATTGCTGCAGCAGCGGCCATGTTGTGGAAAGAACAGGGGGTGACTGTCCTGGCCGTGTCAGCTGTCTATGACATCTGTGTTGTCCACCGCATGCAACTGCATCATGTGCTAGCAGTCCTCCTTAAGGTGAGTATAAATATTATACTGTTTTGTGCATCTTTGCCCTGCCTAAATAGAAAGACACAACTTCCTAAAACAGGAAGATGAAAGCTGCTCGCCATAGGAAGGCAAATAGTAATACTGTGTGTGTGTCAATATAAATATGACTAGATATCCTTACCATCTTACTAAACAGATTAACTAACACTTCCAAACTTTGCACCTCAAAGCAGTTACAGGTTTTTTGTTGAAGGAAAGGTTTCTTACTACTACTGCAAATAGGAATGAACCTCCAATTAAAGGCAAGAGATGCATATTACTGTAGCGTGTTTAGGTGTTATCTTTTAAACTTAAATCCTGCTCTTTCGACAGTTGCTCCCACCCTTTTTTTTTTGTTGTTTTTTTTAACACAATGGACACACTGACCACACCTCCGTCTGGACATGTCAGCCATGCATTTGGTGCCACTTCATCTGGAGTTTTTATCATGTCTACTGTACCAGTCTGTCTGGTTATACGTACACTTGAGGACCACGTCATGGGTGATATCCCAGGCTATTGTGAGATTGTAGCCAGAAGAGTATGGGAACACAAACACATTGTGTGAGAGAGAGTGGTGCTGTGAGGAAATAAGTAGGGAAGGAAAGTCTTCTTTTTCTTCCTCTCTCCCATTTTTTTTTATCTCATTCTTTCTCCTGGCTTGCCTGCTTTCTTAGAGTTTCTAGAGTCCTGCTTGAAATAAAAAAAACAAAACAAAATCAAATCTATGGAGTTTCTCAGTTTTTTCAGTAATGGTTATTCCATGTTTGTATGTTGCATGCAATTTATTTCTATTATCACACTCACAAGAAGAGACAAAATGCTCTCACAAAGACACAATTTAGGAAACAAAATTGGCTTGCCTCATTGATTTTCACCATTGTCAGGTTTGATTTCATTTGACCAGACTGCATTCAAAAAAAGATGTAGATGTAGCGTGGTCTGACTCTCAAAAAACGTTCAATCAAATTTATAGAAAGATGGCAATTTTTAATCCCATCAGCAGACTAACTGGATGAGACCAACCCCAAGCAGCAGATAGAATAAATTATTTCTGATCATTTCTTCAATCTGATTCAGTCAGGTCAACATTATGCTTCATTACTGCAATAAAATTTGTCACTCTCACTTAAACTAGTAAATGTCAAAAGAAAAGGAAGATAAGAAAGAATGAAAGTACTATAAAGGGCCAGTTATTTTTCTTATTTGTGATATAGTCAGAATAGTGTGAGTGAGAGTATAAGCAAAGCAGTGACTTAATTGAGTGGAAGCATTTTTGGGAGAGGAGTTGATATTCATGTTTCCACTTTCATATTTTCCAGAGGAAAAATACAACCCTGCTGGTAAGCCTGGCTTGGCTGGCTGGTTGGGGAACAGTCCTGTTGGCAGCTCGACTGTACTGGATGGGCTGTAAGCCGCCACAATTCTCCAACTCAGACAACCCAGCAGCTGATTCACCTCACCTCCTTACCAGAACACTCACCTTCCTGTACCTGCCACCTGCCAATGCCTGGCTCCTTCTCTTTCCACACACCCTTAGCTTTGATTGGTCTATGGATGCCATACCACTAGTCACAAACCTTTCTGATTGGAGGAACTTGTGCTCATTAGCATTTTACACAGGTTTTGTGCTGCTTGCTTGCTTTGGCTTAAGAAGCAGGGATTCTGCCACTTTCCAAATAACCAGTGGAAAATCCCTTACCATGAATGGAAAAGCTCTGGCTAATGGGCACAGCCTGCATTTTTCTGACATCAATGATAAACATGGCAACAGCCACCATCACAATGGCTTAACTTCATCAGAAGTTTTTGCCAGTGCCCAGAACGGGTATGTCAAACCCCTTCATACTGCTACTCACACATCACTGCCATCCAAAAAGAATATGGTGGTCTTCTCACTTGGTCTGCTGGCTTTGCCTTTTCTCCCTGCCACCAATCTGTTCTTCTATGTCGGCTTTGTGGCGGCCGAGAGGGTTCTCTACATCCCCAGCATGGGCTTCTGTCTACTAGTGACACTTGGGATTAGGGCCATGTTTGTAAAAATGAGGCGGAGAAGCTCCAGGGTACTGCTTGTTGGCTGTGCTGCTGGACTTGTCTTGCTTTACAGCCTCAGAACAGTGTACAGGAACCAGGACTGGCAGAGCGAAGAGATGCTCTACAGGTCTGGTATCACTGTTAACCCTGCCAAAGGTAAGACACTGGAGATTATGTTCAATGATGTACTAATCTCAGCAAGTCATTGAGAATATTTCCAATGATATAAGTAAAAAGCTTATTTAAAATGAAGAACTGTTTGAGATACCCAGTCTAGCAATTAATAACTCTAAGCAATTAAAATAAATGTTCTGTCTTTAAGCTTGGGGTAACCTTGGCAATGTCTTGAAGAACCAGGGTAAAGTGGTAGAAGCTGAGGAAGCATACAGAAGTGCCCTATTCTACCGTGGCAACATGGCTGACATGCTCTACAACCTGTGAGTCATCTATCTGGCATGCAAACTCAATAATTTAGACTTTTCTCCTACAACAAGTGATGAACAAGTTAAATAAAGGGCTAAATAAAAGGATAGCTTTATAACTAAACTAACTGTGAAATATTTGGTATTTAAGCATTTGGAGGCCCTTCTTTTATAAATGATATTGTAAGCAGGTGTCACAGTGGCTTAGTGTTAGCACGGTTGCCTCACACCTGCAGGGTTGGGGGTTTGAATCTTGCCTCTGCCTTGTGTGTACAGAGTTTGCATGGTCTCCCGGGCTTTGGGGGTTTCCTCCGGATACTCCGGCTTCCGCCCCCACTCCAAAAACATGCATTGTAGGCTGAATCTGACAGTCAACAATATGGTTTTCCATCTGAGCTGTATTTATGTATCACCTGTATTACACCCTGTGTCTCTTTACAAGTCAATAAAAAAGCATGAAATATAAGCAAAAATGTAATAACTAACAAAAGACTCAAAAACCCAAAATGTTCTGTTAAGGCCTCACTGTTCCAAGTTTTTAATAGTCAGTCCCACTACAGCACACACAATCAGCATGCCTACAGAAGAACAGGCTGTGCTTGTGTAAGGCAGCACTGTGCGACTGGCTGTCATTCTGACAGCTGGTTAGTGAGCAGCTGTAATATTTCACCTGTAAAGAAAAAAAAGTTGTTTCCTTAGCATATTTGAATCCCTGTAAATACTGAAGCTTTCGCTATGTCTTATGTTTGTTTTAGCTCAGACTCTGCTGACACCATCATTTTTTTCTTGCTAGTTCTATAAACATTTTTTTTTTCGTTTGTCTACAAACATTTACTTTGGCTTGAACCACTGGCAACAAGTGAAAATGTTTGGGGTAGGGGTTGAATTCTTAACCACTGATAACTAAAAAAATTCTCTAACATTGATAACTCATAAATCCTTAACCTTCTGAAAACTGATAAATCTTTAACGGTTGATAAGTGATAAATCCTTAACCACTGATAACTAATCAATCTTTAACCTTTTGATGAGTGGTCTAATTCCTTACCCACTGAGCCACTACTCCCTCTCCTGCCTTATGTTGTAGTGTTATAATAATATAAATCTAGCTGCAGATAACAAACAACAAATTTCACTAAGCAGAGCCCATATGGGACATGATCTTTTTATGTCCTAATATATAAATGTACTCACTTATCCATTTCTAAAGCCCTTACTGTGCAGTTGTTTTAGGTGTGTGGGAATGTAATAGATGTTCTGTGTCTAAATGTTGCCCTCATTGGTTGTCTTCTCTCACTCAGCGGTCTGTTGCTGCAAGAGAGTGAACGTTTCTCTGAGGCTCTGGATTACTATAAACTGGCCATCCAAAGCAGACCGACTCTGGCATGTAAGCTTAGTCTTTCCCATTAGTTATACCAAAAGAGACCATTGCTGAACTAAAATGGCAGAATTATTGGAATAAACGACAATAATTTGCAATATACATCCAACTAAGAACATGAAACAGTACACTACAGGAGAACGTCTCATGTCTGAGAGTCCTTTAAACAAACTGTGAAGTGTATTCAATTCTAGTTGTCTGTCTAATTGCCCATTTGCTCTGCTCTTTATGTGTGTCCTCAATAGCGGCATATTTGAATACTGGTATTATACTGGAATCTGAGGGAAATGTGGAGGAGGCCAAGCGCACATTTCAGAAGTGTGCCAGCATCCCAGATGAAAACCTGAAGGACCCTCATGCTCACAAAAGTGCAGTCACTAGCTGCCTGTACAATCTTGGCAAGCTGCTGCATGAACAGGGTCAGCAAGAGGTAGCCACAACACATTACTGGCTTTCTTAGGATACCTCAATACTTGTGATACGTTTTAGAGTAAATCTCAGAGCAATCGGGTGTAGGGGGTTTAGCCATGGTTAGAAGTGGCTTGGATGAAGGACCCAGTCTGAAAAGTCTCACAAACAATTACGAAATTATCTCAATTTGGAATTGGTGACGTCAGTCAGTGGAAGTGTGTGTAAATGTACATTTTCATTATTCTCTATGCATCCTACAGCGTTCAGTGACACAAAACATTGCATTATTTCACATTTTGCACTGGCTCAACCATGGCTCAGTCGGTAGAGCGGGTTGTCCACTAATCGTAGGGTTAGTGGTTCGAATCCCGGCTCGGGTGATCCCATGCTGAAGTGTCCTTGGGCAAGACACTGAACCCTAAGTTGCCCCCAATGGCAAGTTAGCGCCTTGCATGACAGCTCTGCTACCATTGGTGTGTGTGTGTGAATGGGTGAATGAGACACAGTGTAAAGTGCTTTGGATAAAAGCGCTATATAAGTGCGCCATTTACCATTTATATCTGCTTTCCTATTTACCCATGTTCTGGATTCCACAGGAAGCCCTGTCCATTTATAAAGAGGCTGTGAAGAAGATGCCTCGTCAGTTTGCACCACAGAGCCTTTACAACATGATGGGTGAGTGGAGAGTGGGATTGTTTTGCCGCTGCATTATCTCCACCAAATTTCAGGGGTAATAAGAAAAAAAACCCCAATTTTATTCTGTTTTTGAAAACGAATTTTGATTTTCAATGACACTATAGTCATATGTAGTTGGAAGTACATTAAAGCACATTTGGTTCTGTGTTGAGAATAGCGTAGTCCTGTTTGTAATTGAGTATTCATTTGTTGGAATGAAATTAGCCTGGAATTACATCCAGCTGTCCATCACAGAGAAAATATTGCAGATTTTATTTTTTATTTTTGATAGCTGTATTTTGTGGTCGAATAGACTAGAAGAATCTCAAATCTGTGTCAGAACACAAAGGGCTTTTGCTTGTGTAGTATTGTAGCTGAAATGCCACCTAGTGTTGGTAGACAAAAATGAATTCACCAAAATAGTTTTTCATATTTTCTCATTAGATTTCCCTGCTGATTTCCCTGATTTCAATGTCATCTTTAACCAAGAATTAACTGCCACAACAAATTTAAGAACAAAGTACTGTGGTTTTAGTGTTACGTTCAGAGTAATAAAAGATTGATTTCACTTGTTACCATTAGAGATTATAGATTACTGTTTGAAAACTGAGTAAAATCTATAGATTAAAAAATATGTTTAGAACTTACAAGCAAAGTCAGAACTTCACAGCCCAAATAGATTTTTTTTAAGGTAAAGAAAAGTGAACCTGCACTTAATTATGTTTAAGGCACCAGTGATGCATCATACTTAAATACATTTACTCATACAACTCTTACAGTCCCTCACGCTTATTCCTGCACTGTGTACTGTTGTCACAGGCAGCATTTAACGAGATATTGTTCATCTATTCTCTCTATATATGTTGGTTTGCCTTTATAATTTGGTTATGAACCCCTCAGGTGAGGCCTATATGAAACTAAATAAGTTTGAAGATGCAGAGCACTGGTACAGAGAGTCACTTAAGGCCAAACCAGACCATGTCCCTGCCCACCTGACATATGGCAAGTTGCTATCTATTATGGTGAGTTATTATTTTTAAATACATAGCACCAAAAAAAAAGACGATTTAGTACCTGACACTGGTATAAAAAATCATCATCTTGATTTGTCCTTGGTCTTGTTTTTATAATGTGTATGTATTTATTTATTGATTGATTTTTATGTGTGTGAATATTGTAATGTAATCTCATTATCAGGGTCATAAAACTGAGGCAGAGCATTACTTCCTGAAGGCAATAGAGCTGGAGCCCACCAAGGGGATGTGTTATATGCACTATGGTAGGAGTGTACATAGAGAACACTGCTTTAACTCTTTTACATCTATACACTGCTGATAAGCATGGACATACAGAATAAGGTCCATGTTTTCATTCCAAAAATCATCCTTTCTCTTTATGAACCATTGACACGTTTCATCAAACCAGGCTCTGTATCATGACATTCCTTTTCAAAACATAACACTAATTTGGATGTAATTAGGATTATACTGTTTGTTATGAATTTATACAAAATAGCTCAGAATATTTCAGTTCCAGGCGCTAACACTGCAAAAGTTCAAGGGAGACGAATACTTATGTACTGTGTGTGGTTTGCATGTTGTTTTTAGGTTTGTGTCTAACTCTGTCAGCTATTCCTTCTGGTCATACAGTGCATCCAGAAAGTATTCACAGCGCTTCACTTTTCCCACATTTTGTTATGTTCCAGCCTTATTCCAAAATGGATTAAATTCATTATTTTCCTCAAAATTCTACAAACAATACCCCATAATGACAACATGAAAGAAGTTTGTTTGGAATCTTTGCAAATTTATTAAAAATAAAAAAAACAAAAAAGCACATGTACATAAGTATTCACAGCCTTTGCTCAATACTTTGTTGAAGCACCTTTAGCACCAATTACAGTCTTAAGTCTTTTTAAGAATGATGCTACAAGCTTGGCACACCTATTTTTGGGTAGTTTCTCCCATTCTTCTTTGCAAGACCTCTCAAGATCCATCAGGTTAGATGGGGAGCGTCGGTGCACAGCCATTTTCAGATCTCTCCAGAGATGTTCAATCGGGTTCAAGTCTGGGCCCTGGCTGGGCCACTCAATGACATTCACAGAGTTGTCCTGTAGCCACTCCTTTGTTATCTTGGCTGTGTGCTTAGGGTCATTGTCCTGTTGGAAGATGAGCATTCACCCCAGACTGAGGTCCAGAATGCTCTGGTGCAGGTTTTCATCAAGAATGTCTCTGTACATTGCTGCATTCATCTTTTCCTCGATCATGACTAGTCTCCCAGTTCCTGCCACTGAAAAACATCCCCACAGCATAATGCTGCCACCACCATGCTTCACTGTAGGGATGGTATTGGCCAGGTGATGAGTGGTGTCTGGTTTCCTCCAGACATGACGCTTGCCATTCAGGCCAAAGAGTTCAATCTTTGGTCTGAGAGTCCTTCAGGTGCCTTTTGGCAAACTCCAAGCGGGCTGTGGCTTCCATCTGGTCACTCTACCATACAGGCCTGATGGATGGAGTTCTGCAGAGATGGTTGCTCTTCTGGAAGGTTCTCCTCTCTCCACAGAGACACACTGGAGCTCTGTCAGAGTGACCATCGGGTTTTTGGTCACCTCCCTGCCCAAGGCCCTTTTCCCCCGATTGCTCAGTTTGGCCGGGCGGCCAGCTCTAGGAAGAGTCCTGCTGGTTCCAGACTTCTTCCATTCACGGATGATGGAGGCCACTGTGCTCATTGGGACCTTAAATGCTGTAAAAATATTTCTATACCCTTCCCCAGATCTGTGCCTCGAGACAATCCTGTCTCGGAGGTCTACAGATCTAATTTACCACAGGTGGACTCCAATCAAGTTGTAGAAACATCTCAAGGATGATCAGTGGAAACAGGATGCACCTAAGCTCAATTTTGAGTGTCATGGCAAAGGCTGTGAATACTTATGTAAATGTGCTTTTTTGTTTTTTATTTTTAATAAATTTGCAAAGATTTCAAACAAAATTCTTTCATGTTGTCATTATGGGGTATTGTTTGTAGAATTTTGAGGAAAATAATGAATTTAATCCAGTTTGGAATAAGGCTGTAACATAAAATGTGGGAAAAGTGAAGTGCTGTGAATACTTTCCGTATGCACTGTATCAGTACTTTTCTCAGGATCTCTCTCTCTCTCACTCTGTCTGTCTGTGTCTCAGGTCAGTTTTTGGTGGAACAGTCTCGATTAGGAGAAGCTGCTGTGATGGCTGAGAAAGCTGCTAAACTGGACAGCACAGAATTCGATGTAGTTTTCAGTGCTGCTCACATACTCAGGTGTGTGCATGTGAGAGATTATGCTCAGCTGTTTGACACCGAAGGCAGGAAGATGTAATGGTTTGGTGTTATTGGTGATGTTTGGCTGCAAGGACATGGGCTCATGGGGATGAGGAACATCTTTGTGGTTTTAGAAGATCTGTTTACTACTTGTCAGTTTTCCTAATGTACTATAGCTGAATATCACAGTGGTTTTTCTAGATCTTTCTGGAGCCATTTGCCCAACCTTATACCTGATCTTCTCATGAGCTAGTGTACATGTGACTGAGCAGCAAGCACAAATAGTGTATACCTCTTGATACACAAACGCTAATTAATGACGTGTTATCTGTCCTTGCTTCTACTCTCCAGACAGGCAAGTCTGAACGAGGCAGCTGAAAGGTATTATGGGAAGGCAGCAGACCTTAGACCAGATGTAAGTACACCTGAGCCGTTCTTCAACACTCATTGAAGTTGCTACATTATACCAAGGTTTTCAGTGTGTGTCTAGATGTTGTCTAGCTCAAGTTATTTATTCTGTTCTATTTATCATCCTTCAAACACATTACACTTTAGAATTCAATTTATTAACTGTAATATTCTATACAAAATATGTTTGGCACAGAATTAGAAGTGAAATGTAAAAGCTCTCTCTCTCTCTTTCTATGTCTCTCTATCTTTGTTTCTCTCAGTATGCTGCTGCTCTGTTGAACCTCGGGGCCATCCTCCATCTCAATGGAAAGCTTGCGGAGGCCGAGGCCAACTACTTGCGCGCGCTGCAGCTCAAACCTGACGAACTGATCACGCAGTCCAATTTGCGCAAACTCTGGAATGTCATGCAAAAACAAGGCCTGAAGAGCATGGGGTCATGACCACACTTTCTATCACAAGCTCTGTAAAGCAGATACATTTGACAGCGAGGATTTGAGGCTGACATGCCTCTAGTGTTGACAGGTTTAGTAATCTGATTCAACACCACAGCACTGGTTTAGAGGAGAAGGAGCTTGCATGGGCCCCTGTGGGAACACGGAAATAAACATGTACATGGTACCTTTATGAATGGGCAAAACCAGTACTGGTGTGAGTCAAAGGGCATCAAATTCACCTCCAGGAACCTACAGTGTGATGTATGCACTGCAAAATCAAATGTGTTAGTTGTGCATTTTTTTATTTTGGAAATAAATTTGCATTACTGAAGCTTGAACTGAGTGAAGATCATGAGCTTAAGTAAAATGTCCAGAAGCAATGACTACCATGAAGAACATTCCACAAAATGAAAGAGAAATTATTTGGAAGTGTCTTATTATATAGTGTTTTATAAAGTAAATTTATAAAGTTTTATAAAGTAAATGTTAATTTATTAGTGTTCTGTTTATTTTTCACTTTTTCCACAATGTCTGTGAGTGATTTATCTGAGAATCTCTTTGGAAATTCTCTTGTTTATTTATCCTGCTGCTTTATATTATACATTTTGTAATTGTACAACTCCAATTTCAAAAAAGTTGGGATGCTGTAAATGTAAATAAAAACAGAATGCAATGATTTGCAAATCTCATAAATGGTAAATGTGCACTTATATAACGCTTTTATCCAAAGCACTTTACACTGTGTCTCATTCACCCACACACACACTCACACACCAATGGTAGCAGAGCTGCCATGCAAGGCGCTAGCTTGCCATCGGGAGCAACTTAGGGTTCAGTGTCTTGCCCAAGGACACTTCGGCATGGGATCACCCGGGCCGGGATTCGAACCGCCAACCCCACGGTTAGTGCATTAGTGGACAACCCGCTCTACCGACTGAGCCACAGCCGCCCAATGACCGGGAATGTTGACAAGATGGCCGCCAAGAGGACAGACTTCACTAGAAAGACTTTGGTCACTTGACTGGGGCATGTTTGGTATTCTTAACCAAATAATACTCTGAAAGTTATACATAAGGCACGGTGTCCCTAAATGATTTGATGAGAGATGTATTGTCTCTGGAGAGGTAAATACATAAGGACTAACCGGTTACTGTAGCGTACTCACAGATGTAGAAAAGCACCATAAGCATCAACAACATCTGATAGGCTTTTCATCTGGCTGCCAGAAACAATGCTCAAGTAAGGATACTTAAAAACAATAACAATTAATTTTTGTATTTAACATTTGAATGTAGTAATCATAAAAGTTAAAAGTTGTACTACTCTTATTAGTGCTAATCTTAAACCAGGTGTGTGAACGTGGTCAAAGGGGCTATGTCTTCTCATGTTGTATTGTGTGTATTGTGTGTAGAGCATCTGCCTCTCAGGCTGAGGGGCGGAGACGGTGGCTGCTCTGGAAGGCTCGAGCTGTATTACAATGCTACATGGGGCACCATTTGTAGTGATCAGTGGGACATCATGGATGCTCAGGTGATCTGCAGACAGCTTGGATGTGGCCAGGAATGCTGCCTTTGGTGTGGGTGAAAGGGTTATCTGGCTGAACAGAGTGAACTGCAGAGGGAATGAGATTCATCTGTGGGACTGTCTTTATTCCCTGAAGAATCATACTGACTGTTTCAACAGACAGGATGCTGAAGTCACTTGTGCAGGTCTGTGAGTTCTAGGTCATTTCTCTAAAACGTTGATCATAATGAAGAATCTGTTAATGCCTCATTAATCAAACTCGATATGAATGTGTTTTTTCCTCAATCATTTCCTAGAGAATTTACACCAAGAAATTTTCTCCTTTCATATTAATGACTTGAAAGAAAGCAATCATAAAGATTAATTATTGGACATTATTATTGCTTTATTGGAGTTTTGTGAACATCACTAAACATACAGTAAATTGGTGCTAATTGATGGGTGATTAACATCGGTCGGTTTGCCCTATGAATGCATTTGTACCTAGTTTTGCTGAAACATTCTAAAAGAAGGCCCAATAAGGGCATTTTATGCTTATCTGATTGTCATTATGTCACGAATCCTTCTGTCTGTCAATCAGAGCAAGTTAAAGCAGTCTCCCAGCAGTCCTCTCTTTTACTAAACTTGCTCTGTGTTTCTGTCTCTGCTTCCAGTTCCCTCCAAAAGGAGACATAACTCAGGGTCCGAGACAGTATATGAAGAGATCAACCTCAGATTTATCTACAAGACCCACTAGCATATCTCAGAGGGGTACGTGATATGTGGTTTGTTCTGCATAAACCTAATGGTGTTAGAGTCAACTCCATAATTATTGGCACTCGATCATTATTACACACAAGGATTTAAATGTTCCACCATATAGTAGTGGATGTATTTACACATTCACTAACAACAATTATTTAAAAATGGTATTTCTGCCTTTGTTTCACCCAGCTGCCTGAAATCACTCCAGAGGTTGAATGTATTATGTATTGATGCATTGTACTGTTTTTATTTTCTCCAGTACATCCATATACTGACTGACCAACTCATCAAAAATATACACATTAAACACACATACTGTCTTTAAACATCCAGTTTTATACAACACTCACGTTGCTGCCCAGTTGCTGTAGATCAGCTGAACTTATCCTGCTTTGCATTATCAGGAAGTCTCAGTACTGAAAAACATAATTCTGGATAAAAGCATGTAGATGAAGCACTGCACTCAAGTAAAAGAACCAGAAATATTTAAAATGCAATTTAGAATAAATCAATTACTTTACTAAAGCTATCCAGACAGGGCTATTTTTTTAATTATTATTTATTAATATATTTTTAAATAAATAAATAAATCAATCAATCAATACATACAGTAAATGCAGTGTTTCAAATCTGGGACATTTATCTCTTTGGTTAACCATTGTGTATTCACATGGTTTTATTGCCATTGCTTTAAATTACAATGTAAGAAATATGTTTTAACATTTGTTATTTCCCCAGGCGATAGATCAAGAGTCGATTCACCAGAGAGCTATGATGATGCCATCCCTGCTGGACCGGTTTTAGAGGATGCAGATGGTGTAGTTCAATCCCAGGCTTTAATTTTTACTTCTGTTTGATTATGATTTCATTTATCCAAGAAATTAAACAGGATGGGACATGGTGTTATCAGAAAATAATCAACCAACAGGTGGTGTAATTTGCCCTGCTGTGAAGCTGAGTTATTGTTGCCACCCTGAAGCTGATAATTTTCCTATAACAGCACGTCCCGTGGTGTGATATTCCTTTTAAAACACAGAAATTTGCAATTTTTTAAATTAGAACAACATCAAGTCATACTTTTTATCCATTTTTACAATCATGGTTAATGTTGTGGAAGATCCTCGAAAAAAAGTTCCTGTTTTCACTTCTTCACAAGCCTTTAGTAATTTGTTACTAAAGAAAAATTAACCTATTAGAACAAGCAAATTTATATAAATCTGTGATTTGCCTTGCAGCCTGAACTGCTATGAGAGCTGCTGCTATTAATAAGTACTCAACACCTTCTGACCAATCAGAATCAAACATTAAATATTGCTATGGTATCAATAGGGCTATAATTATTTATAGCATAAGATATAATGTGATTGTAGTGAGTTCTACACAGAATGTGTAATGATATTTAGTTCTAAATTTGGACAGATATGACAGAAGACTATGATGACGCAGTTCCCACTGGAATTATCACAAATACTATAGCAGGTAACTTTTTCCTTAAAATATGAAATGGATGGATATGAAATGGAATTTAAACAATACAGCAACAATGTCAGTTTTGAATGCATAATTTCTCTTCCAATGTCACTGTAATAGACACACTAGAGGACTATGATGATGTCATCAATGCTGGACAAGATATAGAAGGTTAGTGGCTTAATGTATACGCTGCTACATTTCAAACGTACAACAGTGAGGATGTTCACAGGTATCATACTGTAAGAAAGGACCGGGAATCCAAAACTTGTGTAATTTAAAATGCTAGATCTAATACAAAGGATTATGTAAATGGATAATGCTAAAACAATATTTGGTGTCATAAAAGATCATTCTTTTTTTTTTTTTTTTCCAAAGATACAGTGGCATAATGTTGGAACCTATATAGGAGCTAAAAATAATTATTTTAACAGAGGCTATGTAGGACTCATTTGACTGGTTTTTTTGCAAGGTGTTTGACTACACTTACCACTAGAAAATATATTAAACTTCTTAACAATTTTTTATTGATTCTCATACACTTTTCAGAATACAACAAGATATATCAATACAGAATCAACATTGTTTTTTTTTTTGACCTCGATAACAGTTTACATATGATCTTATGATTCATGTACATGTGATTTAATTACATATGATCCATTTTCATAAATCCATACAGAATCTTTTAACCCAAGTAACATACCTCCCACAAGATTTATATATGATTCATTTATATGTCATTTTACATGTGGTTCATTTACAC
>JAFFST010040994.1:0-17719 GCA_022414735.1 Noturus placidus
TTTTTTTTTTTTTTTTTTTGTCTTACTCATTATTAGTGTTACAATAAACCTTTTTTTGCACCTCCATAATGGTAGGCATTATGTGTAAATCAAATGGTACCTTCCAGGTTATAATGCAACAACACATTGAAAAATTGGGGGAGTGGTATGATGATATGTGAGGCAGGCGTTGGAGAGCATGACTTGACTTATCTTTGGGAAGGAGAACAAAACGGAGCACACTACAGTCTGCTGATGTGTTTGTACTCTTCAGAGAGAGAGAGAGAGAGAGAGAGAGAGTTAACTCTCTTGTGTGATGCCTCTTCTTAAGTGCTTTGCTTTCCCACTATTGGAAGATAATACTGGGAAACCTCTAGGTTTTATATATCATACACTGACACCAGCAGAGTGGCAATATTTGCAGTTGGATAATGATTAAGAATTAAGAAATTCCACAAGTATTTGCATGGTCAGCAATTTACTATTTGCATATATAAGTCAAGTCATGCTCTCCAAAGCCTGCCTCCCATATCCTCATACAGTACATAATTTATAATTCTCCACAACTTTGCCTCTGACTTATTTGGAGAGATCTTTGGTCTTAGTTAGTAGTATTGCAGACTCAGGGTCCTTTCAGAGCATGTGTATTTATACTGACATCATCTGACAAATCATGTGGCACTTTGGATTGCACACAAGTAGACTTTACTCAACTAATTATGTGATGTGTGAATTAATTGGTTGGACCCCTCAAATAAAAAGCTGGACAAATAAATATGTAATTCTGGCTCAGTATGCAATTATGTATTGAAGGGTTAGCCAGCAGAGGTAAATCCTCTTTCTACCCTTACCCCAGAGGAAAACTAGAACTGAGTGTATGTGATGGATGTGTACTCTGGGGAGCCAGATTGATTGTACCCAGGCAGGGTTACGCAAAGCTTCTGAAATTGTTATGCCAAATACCACACTCAGAGACGTACAAAATGAAAGGCTCGATCCTATGTTTGGTGGCCTGGGATGGATATGGAAGTAGAGAGCGAGTCCCAACTATGTAAGGAATGTTTAAAGCACAGAAAAATGCTGCTGGTAGTGCCATTGCATCCATGAGAATGGCCTGAGACCCCCTGGTGCCGTATTCATGTGGATTATATGGGTCCTTTGATGGGAAAGATGTTTCTGCTAATTGTGGATGCGCATTGGATGGACATTTATCCCATGAGCTCATAGACATCGCAAGCTACTATTTTGAAACTATGCCAAAGTTTCAGTATTTTTGGATTACCTCAGATCTTAGGTTCTGACAATGGGTTTTGCTTCACAAGCACAAAATCTGAAAAGTTCATGCAAAGTAATGGGATTAGGCATGTGAGATCCACATCATTCCATCCTTCTTCTAATGGATTAGCTGAGCATGCTGTACAAATGTTCAAAGAAGGTTGGAAACCAGGTTAGCAAGATTCTTGTTTAACTATCGTATCACACCACATGCCACAACAGGTGTCATTGGCTGAGATGATCATGTCAAGAAAGCTGAGATTTACATCTGATCTTCTCTTGCCAGATTTTAAAGAAAACGTGCAACTCAAACAACAGAAACAGCAAGAGAGTCATGACAAAAGTGCTAAACTGAGAATTTTCACAACTGGAGATGATGGCTTAGATTGTAACTACAGAACCCAAGTGGGTTCCTGCTCTCATCGTGAGTGCTTCAAGTCCTATATCATATACAGTAGTTATTGGAAGTGGTCAAATCCTGAAGAGGCATGTAGATCAAATTTGAGTCTGACACACTGACATGTTCCAGGATTCCACCCAGTTAACAGTGCCCTCTGATCAAGAGCCCTGTTCTCCTGTTCGATTCATGGACAATAATGTCAAGTAATTCAATTGTCTTTGGATTTTTGAAAAAATTCTCAGAATTATTCTGAGATGACTAGGTGCTATGTTCTAGTGTGTTATTTAGGAAATAATTACCTTCTCAAACAATTGTCATTCGAATAGTTGAATTTATTAGTCATAGTTTTGCTAAATGTGTCTAAATTTCAAGGGGGAATGTGGTATCTTTCCTGAAAGCGCTATGCACAGTATGTCCTCGAGAGGGGGCTAGGTTGTCATATGTTATGTGGTGCTTCCTGGTGGTGCTTCCGCAGTTCGATGATTCAAAAGCTATGTTATTGGATATATGACTCATGTCGTTAATCTGCACGATACCATTGCGTGATCATTCCACATGCTCTTTTATTTCTCCCTCCCCCTGCAACTCACACCCTGAGAACAAGAACCACACTATGCACAGGTACACGCTCATTCCTGGAATTACTCTCTCCTTTTCACAGACCTCACCCTGCATTCAAAAACAGCTGTCGAAAAGTTATGAGGTGAAAAGGTATGCTTAAAAGCCCATTGTTGCCCATGCTTAAAAGTCCAGTGCTTGCTTATTAAAGTTTGCTGGCTTGAAGGGCAGTTTATGACAGTTAATGTTACAACCCAGCAAAAACTTTAAACTATCACAGCGTTCAAATAATAAGTTTGGAAGGACAAACTTGTATCCTTCATGCACACATTGTTTGACTCAGTTGATTTTAAACACAACGTTAAGAGTTGTGAAATCAGTAGCATTGAAACCTCCAGTTAGTCCCACTAGTCCCTAATCAACGTTTTACTTTTAATGTGTTCAGTCTTGTTTTTGCTAAATAATATTGAACAATAGAAAGTGGCTTTTTTTTGTAGTTAAGGAGTAATATTGCCATTCAATCTTTCCCTCACCGATTTAATTGTTATTCCCAAATATTTCACTGACTGCTTGACATTGATTCCATGGATAATGGTTTTGTTAGAGTCATGAACAGTTAGCATTGTCTCTGTGTTGATTAGGAGGCCTGAAGCTTTTGAGAAAAGTTCCAATCCTTTCAGAACGCTTTGAACTTGGGTTTCATCTTTAAGACGAATACAAGTGTAATCTGCTAGCTGAGAGATTAAAACAGTATCATCAATTCTTATACCCTCAACATTGATGCAATTTACCATATAAATTTTCAATAATTCTGCTGCTATCAAGAATAAAAAGGGGGAAATTGAGCAACCCTGTCAAATACCTCTACTAAGTAACACTTGGACGTTCCTTCTGCCAGGGAAACAATTTATATTTTTGTCTATTGTTCTGACCATATATATTCTTGTATTTTAATCCAAATCAAAATTTATCTAAGGGTTTACATATAAATTCATGTAGAGTCAATATAGAGTCAAATGCTGTATAGAAGTCTAGAAACAAAATTATGGCCCCTTCTTCAAAAGATCAGAATAATCAATCATATCCAATACAAGACTAAAGTTATTAGAGCTATGTCTACCCCTAATGAAACCTGATTGTGTTACTGAAATAATTTCTTGCAGACAGGGTTTTAATCTTTTTTGCAAATAGAAAAGTTAACAATTTATAGTCAGAATTTAGTAGAGTGATGGGATGCCAATTTTTAATGTCAAGATGATCTTTATTTGGCTTAGGTAAAAGAATAATGAGGCCTTGTTTCATAGACACTAGCTTCATAGACTCCAGAGCTGAAGCAGTCCTCAAATACAGAGAAAATCTAATCTCTTGGGTCCTTAAGAGAGTTTTATAAAATGCAGATGGCAAACCATCAGGACAAGGACTTTTATTTAAGTAGTCAAACTATTAACAACTAACAAGTATTTAAACTAGATAAATATATCAAAAAAGAATTCATCATTTCGCACTGAAGGATGAGGTGTAAAGGCTTTGATAAAAATGAGAAATATATGAATTCATTATTTTGTTGACAGAAGTAAAGATGTTATTTATTTGAGGCAGCTGTGGATCAGTTGGTAGGGCGGGTTGTTCACTAATTGTAGGGTTGCTTTGATTCCCAGCCCACGTGTCTCATGCTGAAGTGTCCTTGGGAAAGACACTGAACCCCAAGCTGCTCCCGATGTCAAGTTAGCGCCTTGTGTGCGCGTGTGAATGGTAAATGAGAAACAGTGTATACGGTGCTTTGTAGATCCCATAAGGTTAAAAAGCGCTATATAAGTGCAGATCATTTACATAAATTTTATGGATATTTATTTTTTATTGACCATGTTTTTTCTCTAAGTTAATTTTTTTTCACCATATTCGAGCCATTTGGCTCTTGATCTTTAAAAATGCTCCTTTTGCTTTTTCTATATATAGTTTGTCAAGATTCTCTTATAAATCATGAAGTTTTAAAAATTCATTTTCATTGGTTTTCTGAGAAACCACTCAAACAGTGGTTTTCTGAGAAGGTCATTTATATCACTTAATGTATTATTATGAATTTGCACTTTTTGTTTTAGCCTGTTCTTATACATATTTAATAGAAAAGCTTCTACACTCATTTTTGTATGGTCTGTTAAAGGTGCCGGAAAGATTTCACAAGAGTAGATGTATGGAGATAGACAATCTGAGATCAACCAAAGGTTGGACATATTTTTTTGGACATATCAGCTTTGAACCAGATGAATGAATCTGTCGAATAGGGGTGAAGTAATCTAAAAGTATCCAATAGTGACAAATTATCACAAAAATCAGTCAAGACAGGATTAATAACATGACCTTGTCAATATTATTATTAATAATATCAGCTACTACCCCGAGGCTGTTATTCTCCTGAACACCGTGCTGCTCCTCTCTACACATATCACCCTGGGATCCAAGTAATACCCTCTACCCTACTGTACAGACATGTTAAATCAATAATGATGCACATGTCAATTTGTTCATTTATTGGACTGAGTTACAGTTCTTTTTACAACACACATAAACTAGCACTGATTCATTGCATTACTGCACTGACACTTTACTAAAGTCATATAGCTTTAGACTCTGTGCTTACTGTAATGTTGGTCATGTTAAATGTTATTTTTTGCAGTTGGAGTATTTATGCTCCACTGCACATCTTTATACACACCTCAACTGTTTCCTATACCCCCTCCCTGCATCCTTCTTATTCCTGTTGCACTTTATTTATGTTCTGTCAATACTGTGTATTTCATACATGTGTCTTGCACCTTGCATCCAAGAGAAACGTTATTTCATCTTGCTGTGTACTGCACACTATATTTGACTGTGAAGACAATAAAGTTCTATTTAAATTGACTTGGCTTGAAAGAACTTCCCATGAAGCTTTGAGAGGAAGTTCATAAGAGCACAAAAGCAGGAGAAGATTATACAAAGATCAGCAAAGCTTTGTACCTTCATAGGAGCACTGTGACATCCATTATAACAAAGTGGAGAATATATAGCACAACACAGAAACTATCAAGTCAAGAAGAGCAATTGCCAGAGAAGTATAGTTGAAGTATAGAAGTAGAGTCCAGGTACAACACTGAAGGGGTTACAGAACTCATTGGCTGAAATAAGAAGAACCTGTGCAGACCTCAATATCAAGGAAGGAAGCCACTTCTAAGAAAGGCCATATTTGAAAAAAAAAAAAAAAAAAAAACAACAACAAAAACAGAGCTTTTGTAGAGATTTTATATTCTGCTGAGACTAAAGTGGAGCCATGTGGTTTAAAAACAAAGCATAATGTCTGGTGCAGACCAAATACAGCCCAACATTCAGGTAACACTATTCCGGTTTTCAAGCACAGTGGTGGTAGTGTCATGCTTTAGGGTTGCTTTCAGGAGTAGAAACTAGAAACCTTGTTATCACAGGCAACGGCTGGAGCAAAATACAAGCAAATTGTTGAGGAGAACCTGTTCCAGTCAGCCAGACATCAGCATTAAGGGTGAAAATATATGGTCCAACATGACAATGAGCCAAAGCACAGGGCAAAACTACAAAGAAATGCCTTGGAAGTTTTGTGTTTTGGAATTGATGTGTCACAGCCCAGACTTAAGTCCAATTGAGAATCTGTGGAGAATCTGCGTTGGAGATTCTGCGTTGGAGAATCTATGCATTTAGGAATGGAAGCAAATGTGCAAATTTCATAGAGACACATCTGAATAAACATAGAACTGTAATCACTGCAAAAGGACAATTCACATCAAGTGGGTGAATCAATCAATTAAGCCATTTTTAGATTTTTTTGTTTTAAGATAACTTTGAGAAAATCAAAATTATTTATTCAATGTTATTTTCGTAGGAGCCAAAAACAATCCCATTCTGATATGCTTAAATTTGATGTTGCAATAAAAAAGGACTTTTACTAGTGAATGTTAAGCCATTGCACTGTAGGCAGAAGACAGAGTCTGAAAAGGGGGAGATACTGTAAAATTTCATGTGTATTGTTCTAACAGTGTCATGGTGTTTTGTAAACTGAACTGTCTGCTAAAAAAACAAGGTAGCAATGCATAGAATAGGCCATGTGAAAGGCTTGTGTGTGTAATGATCTCCTTCTTATCAGTAAATGTGCATCAAGGACTTTTTACTGACAAGGCCCCTGGATATTCCAGCATAATTCCGCATTCAATATCTTGGCATCCCGGCAAAGCTTGTGACTGAGCGGAGAGCCTATTTATGAGAGTCTGCCCAGTTTTGGAGACCACTAAGTTCCTGGTGCCCAGAAAGGGTCTCCTTCAAGAACTTTTTGGCCTCCAATCCCTGTACAGACATTCATCTGGGGTCAGGCCAATAGGAGTCTGACTGTTTAAAGTGGGAGACTGAAATAGGCTCCTGTTCTCTGCCCCTGGTCTCCTGGTCTCCACTGCCTGTGGCCTTTTGGTCTCAGCCTCCTGCTGGCTTTGTGCCAAAATAGATTGCTATTTGGAGCTATCCATGATTCCCACTATCTTGACTATAATCCCAGCTGAAGAAAAGCAGTCCCATACTATGATGCTTCCAACATTATGCTTCATCGTGGGTGTGGTGATCTTTGGGTGAAAAGCCGAAGATAAATCAAAACATATCTTGTTTCTGCACTAAACATATATTTTAAAATTATGGCAGAAAAGTTCTACCTTAGTCTCATTAAAACAATTTAATTCAGTTTTAGTTGTATTGCCGCTTTTAACAGTGAACATTGTCAGATAGCAGATTCACAGAAATTTATACATTTTATTCTAATTCTAATGAGCAGAGTGGCAAGGATAAACTCCCTGAAATGATATGAGGATGAATCCTGGAAAGAAACCAGAGCCAAAAAGGGAACCCATCCACATCTGGGTGACACTGGGTAGTGCAATTATAAATAATTTCCCTTCTATAACTGTATACTATATAGTCAAAAAGTGCAATTGTGTAAACTGAAACTTATAAGCTTATGAGCAACTTATGTGTATGAGCATCAGAGTCATTTCTGAAATCATTATAGTTTTAATTTAAAGTTTATTGTGTTGACTGTTTAATAATGGAGAAGGATTGCACAATTGTTCTGAGCAATTGCAATCCTAAGGCTATCCAAGGAAGAACATCCACAGCCATCTTTATGGTTTCTATGGTGTTATGAAAAAGGATTTGTTTGCTTCTGTTTGTGTAGATCTCATAATAAATAGTTTTAGATCATCAAACAGAATACAACATAAAACAAAGTCAACTGGAGTAAACACACAATACAGTTATTCATTATTATTTTTTTATTTTAAGCAACAAAAACGTTGTCCAATACCCATCACCCAGGTGACAAACTAATTTAAAACGAACAAATTTTCCCTTAAACTTAAAATCTGGTTGTGCCACCTTTAGGAGCAATAACTGTAAGCAAATGCTTCCGATAACTCGAGAGCAGTCTTTTACTTACTTCAAGGACTAGAACTTACTCCGATCATCAGAGGTGGACTTACTCTTATTCTTTGGATCATTGTTTTGCTGGATAATCTAGTTGTGCTTGAGTTTCAGTTTATGGACTGAAGACCGGACATTCTCCTTTAGGATCTCCCGTTAGACAGCATTCATGTTTCCCACAATTATTGCAAGTTGCCCTCAATTATTGCAAGTTGCCCAGGCCCTGAAGAACCAATATCGACCGACTAATGAATTGTCCCTAGAAATAATTTTGATCAAACAATTAAAATACATTTATATATAAAACCACTGTTGTCCATCAGTGTCTTGTGGTTTTTATTAAACATTTTTATTTAACCTTTTATTTAACTAGGAAAAGTCTCATTGAGATTAAGAATCTCTTTTACAAGAGTGTCCTGGCCAAGACAGGCATCAGCACAATTTGAGGTACACAAATGGTTAACAGATCTTGTTCTCTACTACGACTCTCACCTCCCTAACCCATGTCGCTAATAGGATTGACTTTGCCGTTTCTTGCTAGCATGTGAGAGACTGTAACTACACCCGGTTGTATGAAGTGCCAAAGCTCCATCAACTAGATGTGCATCATGCAGGTTAACAGTACATCCTTATACCAGCAGTTCTGTTCTGTACACGAAAATACAGGACCAATCAATTGTGTCTCATGTTGATTCAGGGGCAGTGCATTTTTTCAATGCATGACAATCCCATATAAGCGGGATGAGTGACGAGACTAAACATTAGTTTGTGCATGTGTATACTTGTACTTAAAATGCACACACACACACACACACACACACACACACACACACACACAAAAGCAGACATTAATAGCTACCTTACAAGAAGTGAAAGTGTAAATCTCTTAAAGTATTTTATTAATTTCTAGTGTGTAGAGTCAACAGTAATGGGAATAATAACACTTAACAAAGCCATAAATGTTTTTTTTCTCAATGTTCATGTGGCATCCATCAATGTGTTATTTTGTCAGGTCAGGTGAGAGAAGCAGACCTAGATAGGTAGTATCTCAGACAGAGCAGGAAGAGAAGCAGGTGGAGAGACAGGGTCATTGTGAATGTAGTTTCATAGAGTTGGGGAATTAGTAACTAAGGGGGCAAAAACATTTTGACACAGGCCCAGCTGGTATTGGATAACCATTTGCTTCAATAAATAAAATTATCATTTAAAAACCTCTATTGTGTGTTTACTCAGGTTGCCTTTGTTTTGTCTGAGATTTTGTTTAATTTCTGAAACATTTTGGTATGATATACACAAAAACAGAAGAAATCAGAAAATACTTTTTTCACAACACTGAATGTGGTACCATCCACAATAATCTTATGGTGGTCATAATTTTCAGGTGATGAGCACTCCAAACATAAGTAGAAAAAAATATTTACAAGTCTTGACTAAACAAATATATTTTAAGCCTAGACATAAACACTGAGATTGTGTTTGAGTACCAAACAGTAATTGGAAGGCTGTTCCATAACTACAGGGTTTTGTATGAGAAAGCTCTACCCCTGCTGTAGCCTTCATTATTCAAGGTACCAACAAAGAGCCTGTACCTTTTGATCAAAGCAGGTGTGGAGGATCATAAAAGACCAGAAGTTTACTCTGGTTATGCGGCGCGAGACCATTCTGTGTAGTCTGTTTTTAATATTACTAATATTTCTGTGTGAGTTTCTCGGTTTTGCCATTGTAAAATCACAATTTCTCACAATTTTACTTGTTTTAACTATAATGGCCATTTTTGTGTCGTGGCACACAATTAATTTTGGTTATATAGCTGTTTACGGAAACCTCAAAATCTCTGTTCAGGATGGGCCTAGCTCTTTGAAACAAAAACTGATCTCTAGAGCAGATTGAAGGGGAGTAAAACCTTATAATTGCTAAACTGATATTGTTGTATGACAATATCAGGCAAAAAATTTATACTATTAATTTAAAGCCAGACAATTTGATAGCTAACCATGCAGATGGCTAAACTAAAGTAAATAACACAAAAATTTTTGCAAATACCTTATTTGCAATAAGTGCATCAAGCAAGTGACCCATTGACATCACAAAACTGTTGCATTCTTCTTTTGTGATGTTTTCCTGTGCCTGTAGTTGAACTTATTTCAGTTCCTCCCACATATATTGTATGCATTTCTCTGTACAATAGCATACAAAATGTTTCTGTAGACTTCTGTTGCTAACATCATGAGTTCCATCATCAATAGTTTTATGATGGCAAGCATCCTATCTGGAGGAAACCAGGTGCCACTCATCACCTGGCCAAAACCATCCCTACAGTGAAGCATGGAGGAGGCAGCATCATGCTGTGGGGATTTTTTTCAGCGTCAGGAACCAGGAGACTAGTCATGATCAAGGGAAAGATGAATGCAGCAATGTACTGAGACATCCTTGATGAAAACCTGCTCCAGAGCGCTCTGGGCCTCAGACTGGGGCAAAGGCTCATCTTCCAACAGGACAATGATCCTAAGCACACCGCCAAGATCAGGTAAAGACGAGTGTGATTTGCTGTTCTATGCTAGGATGCTGTTTCTGTCTCCCCTCTTCTCTCTCAGCCCATCTCTTAATCTCCCCCAACAGCACTGCAATCTGCTCTGAAGATGACTTCTCTGAATGCATCCAGACCCATAAACCCATCTCACTGCCTATGGACATCCAAGAAGCTACACCACTGGTCATCCTTCCAGGGGACCTGCCGTCTCTGAAGTGGAACCTCAGTCATTAGTCTCTGAAGTGGAGCATCAGTCATTAGTCAGGACAGTGGACCTCAAAGGAAAGATTTGAAGGGGCCAGCCTGCTCTATCGTGTTGATACAGGTTTATAGTTGGTATGCATGAATAGATTTTATCTCAGTATTAAAGTACAGTGTTCAGTTGGGTGTTTTACAAATTCTCAGTGTCATAAACAGAGCTGTGATGTGACTTCTGATCTGTAGTCACTTACGGCTTTTATCACAGGAGAAACAAAACCACAGCTCTGTTTATGACACTGCTCATTTGTAAAACACTCAACTCAAACCAGCCCTTTGGGTACCATCAAAATCACAGTTATCACATTTTTCCTAAAAAGCTGATGTCTGATTTGAACATTATATGTATCTCAAAAATAATTTAAATAAGTTTATTGGTTAACATTACATAATAACTGTAACCTTACATAATGTCTTGGGAAAGTGTCAGTCAATCTGCACACCAGTTACAACGATGATACAAAGAGGGCTGTCAGAGAACACTCTTACCTAGGGCACCTTTAAATAGATTCATTAGTATGATGAAGGACAAGGGGTGTCTTTTGTTAGTGAGGAATGTGGTGTCTGAATACAACTTTCTACCTCCAAATGGAGATAGATCCTGCTTAGATAGCAATAAATAGAAATCACTGAGTTTAGGCAGTGACTCAGTTGCTATGTAGAGCTACTGCAGTGAGAGAGAGAAAGAGAGAAAGAGAGAGAGAGAGAGGTGAGTGAGAGCACACCGTGGGAGAGAGTACGAGGGAGAGAGGGAGCGCTTTGCCAAGCTCACTGTGCCAGTGCGTATGTCTGAGCTGCCTGCGAGTGTGATTTGCTGTTCTACGCTAGGATGCTGTTTCTGTCTCCCCTCTTCTCTCTCAGCCCATCTCTTAATCTCCCCCAACAGCACTGCAATCTGCTCTGAAGATGACTTCTCTGAATGCATCCAGACCCATAAACCCATCTCACTGCCTATGGACATCCAAGAAGCTACACCACTGGTCATCCTTCCAGGGGACCTGCCGTCTCTGAAGTGGAACCTCAGTCTTTAGTCTTGGCAAGTGAGTACTAGATGGGAAATAAACACTCTGTCTACAAGGCAAAATAAATTGTGTTGATGTCCAAATGTGTACATGTGTAGATGTGACTTCAAGTATATGTACACTGAATTCAGTTAACCTGTAGAATTGCCTGTATCAGTGTAGATATTTCTCCAGTGTAGCCAACACAGTTACTATTGCCAAATCATGAGAATTCATATAAGCTGACTGCTATTAAAAGTTATGAATGATAAGGTAAGTGAAATGGTGTCTCATTAGCAGTTATAGCTTTTCCATTGGCTTCATCCATATCACTTCAGTGAAATCACTTTTCAGAACTCATGCATTTAGTGTGAGACAAAGTTGTTGCAGCTTGTACCTTACCCTGAGGAAAAACAGACAGTGGGTGCTTGCAGTGTTACAAAATTGCTTGTAATCATGACACTGTACTCTGAAACAAGTAACTTGTAACACGGATTTATTTTATTACAGTTTTGTGACCCAGTAGAACAGAACAGAATATTTTCCTTGTTTGTACTTTTTAAATGTTCATATTGTTGATTTGACATTTAGATATGTAAAGAGCTAAACCATACAAATAGTAGCTGGATATGTGTGATGTAATGGCTGGATGCCCATGGTGTATGCTGAGATGGAAAAGTACTATGTGGGTGTAGAAACATGCATCAGAAAAAGAGCAGTACGAAGAGCTAATACTGTAAGGTGGTTGAGACTTATTTCTATGGAAACAGTACATCACCAGCCCCTCAACTTTCTCTAAGTCTCTTAATATAGATCCTGCTAAAAAAAGAGAAAAGAAATAGAAACCATCACTGAAATTCTAATGGTTTAAACTACAAATACCATTACAAACCATCATTTAACCATTAAAACTATTACCATTACCATTACTGGTTCTTAATGGTATCCACTAGACATAACCTTCCACCAATAGAAGGAAAGAAACCAGTAGAGACACACAGGGACCATTTCAGTTTCAATTCAAACCAATACAATTTTCATTATAACAATTAAAACCATTACAAATTCCATGATGTTTCCATTGGGGTTTTTTTCAGCAGGTAATGAGAAGCTGCAGTAGATCTCAACATGCCAACAATTAGATCTCACAAAGGTGCACCCTCCCGACCCCTAACAGCCCCCCCCCCCAACATGCACACAGAACACATGTCCATTGCATAATAGAAACAGCTAATCAACGAAATTGCAGCACGAGAAAGGACAGAAGCAGAGCTAACGCTTTACATGGTGTAAAGGCTACTCAAATGATCTGCACCGCGAGTACTCTTAATAGATAAATGTTCACTAAGTCACCTTCAATTGACTGCTGTTAGTTTAACGTTAGTTTTTATTTCATTTTAAACTTTGTGCATTGATATGCAACTCGGTGTAGCTGTTGCAATGATGTGAGCTGTATAGAAGTATGTCAGATGAAGCCTTGCAGTAGCTGAAGGCAGACTGGCATTTCCACTGCGCCACATCGTTGCATGTTAATAGGAGTCGTGAGGAGCTTGCAGCTTCCAATAATCCCCGAGTGCTTTTTCTGTCGGCTTCACCACGAGCGCTAAACGGTCTGCTTTGAAAAAAATATCTCCCCTCCCATACCTAAGACTTCTGTAAAAAAAAAAAAAAAAAACTAAAACAAACAAACAAAAAACACCCCAGCGGCTAAAAAAAAAAAAAAGATTTTATTGCTATGTCCATCACTACAGCTCCTTTCCTGGAGTCGTGACTGGCAAAAAAAAAAAAAAAAAAAAGCTCATGACGCGTCGTGACCATGGATACGGTGGATGGACGAGTGAGCCAGACACCAGACGCAGCAGAAATATACGAAACGCCATTAGGGTAAATCCACATGTTATGATGTTAAATAATGTCCATGGTAACACTGATAATATGAGATTTTGTCTTATCCCTAATTTTGGCTCACGCCAAAATTTGTTTTCATTGTTTTGTTGAAAGAAATCTGGCCAAGAACTTGGGTTCACTCCCTCCTGCCCAACTAATAGTGATATGCACTTCAGGAGCTGGAGTTTTCCCCACAACATCACGAAGAGGTTTTTTTTTTTTTTTTTTTTTTTTTTAAACATTTCGAAAGATGGTATTTCACTCATACTTCCCACTACACAGAGTGTAGAGGTGATCCAAATGAGCCGTGATGCAAGAACTGCTTTTGGTGCAGTTGCTGTTTGAACATATTGGAAGCTGAAGGCTCCAGCTATGTGCTCACTATTATTTGGACTGGAGAATTTGGGTGCAACCAGAGTTTTTATTTTTGTATTTTTGTATTTTTTAATTTTTTTTTTTGTGCCCAACTATGGAATCCCAAACCTGTCAAAATAAGAAAAAATATACATTTACCAGACGCTTTTATCCAAAGCGACTTACAAATGAGACACACTCACACAACAATGGTAGCAGATCTGCCATGCAAGGTGCTAGCTTGCCATTGGGGGCAACTTAGGGTTCAGTGTCTTGCCCAAGGACACTTCGGCATGGGATCACCCGGACCGGGATTCGAACCACCAACCCTACGATTAGTGGATTAGTGGACAACCCGCTCTACCGACTGAGCCACAGCCGCCCGTTAGACACATAACACATAATTAAATCTGCAAAGAAACGTACCAAAAATTAATACATGCATAAATAGGCCTAAATAAATGAATATTTACATATTTATTTAATTATTTATGTATTATTGTATTTATTGCCACCTTTATTTCTTTTTTTACATTTATTTATTTATACATTTCTTTGTCCAAATGACAAGGTGTGAATGATGTAATGATGGGGCGTGTTTTACTTCAGACATAGCAATTGAGCTCAGAGTGGGAGCTCAGTCGGGATTTCTAAAATGTCTTGGCACACATGAACAGAAACAGGAGCTTCAACAACTCTGATAACAGACACTGTGACATGGAAGCACATGGAAGAATGTGAAATGGCCCAGAATTAATCGCATTTACTATAAATGGATGTGGCTGATGGAGCTTATTGTCGATGAGACTCACGCACCAGCTCAGAATTCGGAGACAAGCCCCAAGCACACATTTAACTGAATAGTGGTAATATTTAGACATCTCTTGCATAGTTCCCATTATAATCACACAGTGATCTTCCCATAGGGTACTAGGTTCTTTTTTGATTAAAGATGTCATTTACAGTACATTGAAAATGCATGTCAAAGGAAAAAGGATCCTGCGATTTGATGCAGTATCGCCCGCTAACAAGCACATGCTGTGGGCGCAGAAAAGACAAGACCATTTGAATAAACACAGCTTGCTAGTAGATACAGTAATTCTTCCAAGACATATACTGTATACAGCATATATTATTTTACCAACCAAACGGTGCTGTTTCTTGTACTGAAGCCTATGATCTGCTTGTGCTTGGCCCGCGGATCTGTGAACCTCTCTCAGAACTGTTTTGAAACAAGCAGCAGAACACATTAAACATTGTTCAGGATGAAAAATAAAATTTAAGAAAAAAATTAAGATTTAAGATAGATTTAAGAAAAAATAGTATGCATGGTTTACATAAAAAATATTACGTTTCTCATCAAAACTTATGCTAAACCTCATTTAAATAAGTTTCTAATTTGAATTAAAAAGACTGAATTATACAAAGTGTACCTGTACTACATAATTGGGACAGTCTTCATTTAATGAACGTTTTTTTTCAGTGTAAAACGTCGATTTGTGTGTGGATGTGTAATTATTAACATACTTCAAATTAGCATTGAATTAATTCAATTTTCTCCTTTTTTGCCAATGGAAACTTTTGTCCTTCTCTTAGATTTAAAGTTTCACTATTGAAAAAAAAACAAACAAACAAAAAAAAACTGGTTTAAAGTGAACACAGAAGTCCAAACACTGGGGGGAAAAAAGCTCATTTGAATTTTCTTAATTCAAATGTGTACATTGGTTCCACGTGACTAAATTGAGTTACATTAACATAATTTGTTTTCATACATCAAACACGATTTGAACATGTACTGTGGGGGGAATGAGTATCGGATGTGTCAACATTTTTTTCAGTAAATATATTTCCTATGAGACTGTTCTCTTGAAATTTTCACCAGTATTAACTCAAGATATTTGGAAAAATAAAGAATTCACAACATTAAAGTCCATAAATGAATTTATGTGTAATAAAGATGAATAACACATGAAAAAAGTATTGGACACGCTAACTGAAATTTATTTAATACTTGGAGAAGTGGAGAAGCAGATGGCAGGTCCTGAGTAGTTCACAATTTGTATGAAGCAGAACCCCAGCCTGTCAATGAGGAGTTCAGAGGAAACAAGCCTTACACGGACCACAAGTTAAACCGCACAAACTTGGAACATCTCTTCAACATGCTTGGACAGGGTATTAAGTGTTACAACTTAGACGGGAGCAACATATGGTATGTAGATGAAACGGGTGTAATAACAGTTCAGTCACCATACAGTGTTGTTTTACATCACAGAGTCAAGAAGATGGGTGCAACGACATCGGGTGAGAGAAGTGTGCTCGTGTCCATAGCATACTCTGTGTTACAGGGAATAATTTATTCAGAGTGGGCCTGCAAGGAGTGCCAGAAGCGGTAATGCCTCAGGATGGATGCAAGAGGAAGCCTAATCCTTTAATTCCATGATCACTTTGCTCAACACACAGGTCCCACAAACATGGCCCCAACAAGTTGTCAGTAGAAACAATGGAAAGGATTATAGAAATCCTTCAAGAAGGAAATCCAACATGGAGTGTGGCAAAAGATGTTGGTTGTTCCCAGTCAGTTGTGTCTAAAATTTGGTGCAAGTATAAACAATATGGGCATGATTCAAAAGGAAAACCTATGGGTTGAGCAAGTAAGATGTCAAAGAATCCGGATAGTAAATGCAAAGCAATATACCTTGAAAATGGAAAATTCACAACAAAACAAATGGGAGTCAATATTTGTGACAGAAGTCTTTCACAGAAAGTGAAAACTGTTCTGTGGTCAGACAAATCTTTTGAAATTCTTTTTGAAAACCATGTGTCCATTGAAAAGTGACCTAAAGAGGAGAGTGACCATCAGGCTTATTTATTTATTTATTTTTTATTAGCGCTTAGTTCAAAAGCCTGCATCTCTGATTAGTGCCTAAGGAATGGACAGCTTGCACATCTGAAAAGGCACCATCAATTCTGTAAGGTATATACAGGTTTTAGAGCAGCATATGCTTCCATCCAGATTCCATCCCATCTTTGTCTTTTTAAGATACTTTTTTTTATACTCAATCATGTTACTGACCCCTTGCCAAGTAACCTAATTAGTTGCAAAATGTTCCTCCAGCTTTTTTAGTAACACTTACTTTTCCAGCCTTTTGTTGCCCCGTCCCAACTTTTTTGAGACGTGTTGCCACCATCCATCCTCAACCGCTTATCCGTAATCAGGTCGCGGGGGTAGCCGTTCCAGCAAGGAACCCAAAACTTCCTTTTCCTGAGCAACATTAACCAGCTCTGACTGGGGGATCCCGAGGCGTTCCCAGGTCAGTGTAGAAATATAGACTTTCCACCTAGTCCTGGTCTTCCCCGAGGTCTCCTCCCAGTTGGATGTGCCTGGAACACCTCCCTGGGGAGGCGCCCAGGGGGCATCCTTACCAGGATCCCGAACCACCTCAACTGACTCCTTTCAATGCAAAGGAGCAGCGGCTCTGAGTTCCTCTCGGATAGCCGAGCTTCTCACCCTGTCCCTAAGGGAGAGGCCAGCCACCCTCCTGAGAAAACCCATTTCGGCCGCTTGTACCCGCGATCTAGTTCTTTCGATCACTACCCAACCTTCATGACCATAGGTGAGGGTAGGAACAATTTCCCGCTCCAATGTCCCCTCATTCGTGAACAAGACCCCGAGGTAACAGATTTGGGGGCTTATCTGGGATCGGTTCTTTGTTTAATTGTGTTTGTGTGGTGAGTCAGGTGTATTTTGTCCTTTACAAATGGCTTTTGACTTGATAATGTTTACATTGTGTACTTCGTTGGAGGACTTTGATAGATGCAGGAAAGACGATCTGCTCCTTATTGGAGACTTTTTTCAGGTGGCACTTCCCCGTTCGGCTAAGAAACAAGTGGTTAAAGCAAAGTTGTATGAGGCACTCGTGGATCAACAAATCCTCCCTGAGCGGGAAGTACTTCCAGGGGTCCCCGCGCAGCTTATGCAGCCTACCCAGCCTCTTCCGGTTACTGGCAGGG
>JAFFST010040995.1:10868-29678 GCA_022414735.1 Noturus placidus
CTAAAGTGTCCGTAGTGTATGAATGTGTGTGTGAGTGTGTATGTGATTGTGCCCTGTGACGGACTGGCACTCTGTCCAGGGTGTACCCCGCCTTGTGCCTGATGCTCCCTGGGATAGACTCCAGGTTCCCCGTGACCCTGAAAAGGAGTAAGCGGTTGAAGATGGATGGATGGATGGATGGATGTTGAGTGAGTAAATCCATCCACATAATTTTTTACAACTGTAATTAATTTATAGTAGATAAACTTTTACATGCTCACTAGGTGGCAAAAAATAAAAATCCAGGAATTAGAATTGTAATCTCATACATTTTGTGTTATTTTTGACGACATGATACTTTCCACCATTACAGATTGTTGCCATACAGCCTATAATACAGTGCCTTGATTAGAATTTTTACCATTGAGAATTATGAATCATAGAAAGTGTAGATACACTGCAACATAGAAAGATTTATCATTGCAGACTCTAAAGTGTTTGTCTGTTAAATCACATGTTTATGAGTGTGACAGTGCCTAAATTCAAGTACATGGACATTTTGATAGGACACATGGCATCATGGCCTCCATGAAATATCAACAGATATTAAATGAAAACCTGATTGCCTCTGCCTTAAAATAGGCCATGGTTAGATCTTCCAGCAGGACATCATAATAAATTAACACAAAAATGGTTTACTGACCACAAAATCAAGGTCCTGCCATGACCATCCCAGTCCCGTGACGTGAACCCCATAGAAAACCTGTGGGGTGAACTGAAGAGGAGAGTCCACCAGTGTGGACCTGGAAATGTGAAGGATCTGGAAAGGTTCTGTATGGACGAACAGTCTCAGATCCCTCGCCATGTATTCTCCAACCTCATCAGGCGTTATAGGAGAAGACTCAGAGCTGTTATCTTGGCCAATGGAGGTAGCACAACATATTGACTAAAAGGGTGCCAGTAATTGTTGCACAACTATATTCAACAAAGATATTTTCATAAACCTGTGTTGTGTTTGCAATTGTTTGAGTTCTATGAGACCAGAGTATTATTCTGAGAAAAAGTTAAACAATAAAGGCAATTTTTTTCACAGCCTTCTTTGCTCATATTTACCAAGGGTGCCAATATTATTGGGGGTCTTGATAATTTTATTCTGCTCCCATGTCTATCCAACAACTTCAACCAGTTTTAAATTGTACAGACAATACAGACATGTTGACTTTCATCATCACAGCCTGAATAAATGAAAAGTTTGATGAATGGAACAGTTAGTGCTCTCTTCTGTGTCTTACAGTCATCAATCCTTTAATCCGCCCAGAGACAAAAACATTAATTATTCATTACAAACACTGCTTTGTGTATATACACTGCCAGTGAAAACATTTTGGAACATTCGTTGTCCGATTAATGTGCATGAACATCTGTGTGCGGTTTTGTCTTTTTCCCCTCAAAAAAGACTGAACGCCGGTAACTTTTTAATAGCGTAAAGCAGACGCTGAAGGTGACTGTCTAAAAAAAGACAAGCTCGTGGAAAAATGACATCCATTAAGGAAGAATATTTCCTCAGGCATAACCATTGATCAAAATATTGTGGCGTCTGAAGATGTTCACTCTTTCGCTAATCTGGAGTTAGGAGAAGAGCCTGCGACGTTTTTTTTCTCCTGCAGAGTTTGATCACAGTACTAGTCCACATCCATCACTGAACAACACACACATGCACTAGGTGACACACGCTGCCCCTTTAATGAACGGTTTCTATAGCAACGCCACAATTCTGTCTTCTGAATTCACCATGTCCCGACAGGAAGAAACTACTGAAAAGGAACGCCAAGTAAGGAGGAAGCGTACACTTATAGGGAAGCCAATTAGGAGTGTGTGTGTGTGTGTGTGTGTGTGTGTGTGTACACTAATGACTGACGTTGTCTAAAGTTGTTTGTGTTACTCCACAGAAACATTGCTGATCAGGTTTAGGATGTGAACAATGTGATGCTCATTAACACTTTAATGCTGCTGGGATGCTGGAGCTGATCAGATGCTAAAACAGGTTATGTCTTAAAACATGTTATGTCTTCTTATGTTTCAACATGAAACACCGACAGTCTGACCCACAATCAGATTCACAGTCAGACCCACAATTAAACCAAACTGTGAGACTAAGAGACCAACAACCAGACCAATAATTAGACTCATAATCAGACCCACAGTCAGACCAACAATTACAGCCATAATTAGATCCACAATCAGACCCACTGTGAGACTCATAATCAGACTCACAGAGTAGATCCACAATTAGACCTACAATCAGACCCACTGCGAAACTCACAGTCAGACGCACAATTAGACCTGCAATCAGACCCACTGTGAGACTCATAATCAGACCCACAATCAGACCCACAATTAGACATGCAATCAGACCCACTGTGAGATTCATTGTCAGACCCACAATCAGACCAACTGTAAGACTCATAGTTCGACCCACAATTAGACCCACAAATAGACTAACAATCAGACCATTAATCACACTCACAATCAAATTCACAGTCAGACACACAATTCGACCCATCGTGAGACTAACAGACCAACAGTCCGACCCATAAATAAATCCATAATCAGATTCATTGTGAAACTCATAATCAGACCCAGAATTAGACCTACAATCAGATACAAAGTTGGACACAGAATCCGACCCACAACTTGAGCTTAAACCTTCACCCAACCTCTTTATAACTTTTCATACATTGTGTGAAATCTTGTTTCTTTGCCACCGTCAAACTCTGTTTGTTTGCCTAATAAACTCAAGATAGGAGGAGGTCAATAATTAATATCCACCCATGTAGCTTTTTAAAGCAGCTCCTTGTACTTGGAGGAAATCACTAATGACCCGAGTCTTTCTACATGAGCTGGTAGACATATCGCCATAATTAGCACTTCACTGGTATTTAAAAGAGAGAGAGGAAGCTCTCTTCACTTTGTAAGAGCAGGAGTGATCCAAGTCGAACACAGAAATGGAAAGTTTTTCCTCCAGTGAGAATGGTTTTGTTAGATTTCCAATGAAAGAAAACAACTACAACGCATAAATAAAGAGGGACATTTAAACCGTAGGATGTCAAATTCTAATAGCTATGTTCTAATCTTGTGTATAGCTCCATCATCACACCCCAGTTCTACCCAATCAGAAGGACCGAAGTCCGACACGCATTTGTGGGCATCAGCCTCTCTCTTACTGAGTGACTGGGTGTGTGGATGTCAAGTGTCTGGGCAGCATGACAGATTTTGTATCGCTCTGAAATGATAAAGGTCACACTGACTTTCATCTTGTGGATAGATAAACAACGGGAGAACCGCTGCACACTCAATGGGAACATTTAGCAGCGGTGGAATCAAAAAGTCGACTTATTTTTAGTCATGAGAAAAGACCTTTTAATGTAAATGCTGTATATGGAAGGACGTTTATATGAAGTGTTGTTCTTTCTGTATTTATAATGTATACAATGCCAGTAACCTTTAAATAAAGTGTAAGAAATTTTATTTAAGCAAATATGTATTTGTTGGTCACAATTGTCCTCCCCGTGTGCGCCGAGTTCGCATGTTCTCCACATGCTTTGAGGGTTTCCTCTGAGGACTCCGGTTTCCTCCCCCAGTCCAAAGACATGCATTATAGGCTGATTGGCATTTCCAAATTGTCCCGAAAGGGCTTAGTGGTTAGCACGTCCGCCTCACACCTCCAGGGTCCGGGGTTCAAGTCCCGCCAAGGCCATGTGTGTGCGGAGCTTGCATGTTCTCCCCGTGTGTCGGGGGTTTCCTCCGGGCACTCCGGTTTCCTCCCCCAGTCCAAAGACATGCATGGTAGGCTGATTGGCGTGTCTAAAGTGTCCGTAGTGTATGAATGTGTGTGTGAGTGTGTATGTGATTGTGCCCTGTGATGGACTGGCACTCTGTCCAGGGTGTACCCCGCTTTGTGCCCGATGCTCCCTGGGATAGACTCCAGGCTCCCCCGTGACCCTGAAAAGGAGTAAGCGGTAGAAGATGGATGGATGGATGGGTGTGTGAATGTGTGTGCGATTGTGCGCTACTATGGGTTGGCACCACATCCAGGGTGTCACCCGCCTTGTCCCCTGCATCCCCTGGGATAGGTTCCAGGTACACTGTAACCCTGTGTAGGATAAGCAGTATGGAGTTTGGATGGATGGATGTTCACAGTGAGGTTTGTTGATTACTTGTACCTATACTTGTACATTGATTGGTCTTCGGTTTTGAGCTATAAGAGGCCTGTGTTTTCCGGAGCATACTAAAAGACCTCTGATGAATAGTTCTTCCTCACCACTTTCTATAGCTCTTAAATCTGCTAAACTATGATGCTTAACATTTATTAGTTCTATAATCACACACTGTCCCTTTAAACAGCACTTCCACAAAATTAAAAAGCCTCTCGAACAGTTTCTCAGAAGGCAGAAGCCCTGACAAAAGGGTCCATTTACATTCGGTAATTTAAGTAATATATGTCTGGCTGCTGTAACCAAATAGCCTTCAATGAAGTCTACTAATTACCCGGAGATATAAGACAAAACACTTTGCAGCTAGCAAACCACTTTGGCGTGACTTGTTAGCTTCGTTAATATTAGGCCACGGGCATAAAAATCAGTCACTCGGGCTTGTTTGGGAGATTTGTAATGACTTGAATAATGGTGCTCGATACAAATCAGCGTATGATGAATCTCATATAAGACAAGCAACAACAAAAAGACCAGGTCTTTATTAGAGAGTGAAAGGAGGATAAATTGAATGCCTGTTAATGATAATTTAGCATAAGAGTACACACACACACCTTACACACAACATTGCATCCTGTTTTTGAGGTCATCTCGAAAGGTCTTAGGGATTTGTTCAAGTTGACATGATTAGTGCCTGATGCTTACTTCTCTTTTGCGTCTTGCGCTTGTGTGGCTGCTAAGTGAATGCTCTAACTTTATCGGGGTAGCCATTTTGGAAACCCACAATTGCTTTTAGTAAATGTGTAGCGCTGTATGTTATACAGCTATGATCATATAGCCTGGATTTAATTTGTAGATACTGTGCATGTCAACTATTTTATAAAATGATTTATTTAAACTGAAGTGAAAATATGAGTATACTGTGAACCATCAGATCCTCCTGTCAACTCTCTCCAGCCTGGGCATCACTGGAACGGTTCTGCACTGGGTGGGATCCTATCTCTCTGACAGATGACAGCTTGACCTTTACAGACCACATTTCAACAACTGCTCGGTCCTGTTCATCCTGTACAATATCAAGAAAATCCGACCCTACCTCACCGAACAGGCTACACAGATACTAGTCTCTTGTTATCTCAAAACTGGACTACTGCAACTCTCTACTCTCGGGCCTCCCGGCCAGCTCCATCAAACCCCTTCAGATTATTCAGAATACAGCAGCACGTCTCGTCTTCAACCAGCCCAAGAGAACCCATGTCACACCCCTCTTCATCTCACTCCACTGGCTTCCTGGAGCCGCCCACATCAAATTCCTTGCCTTGATGCTCACCTACAAGGCCTTGTCTGGAACAGCACCCTCCTACCTCAACTTTCTCTTGAAGGCTTACGTTCCCACACGCAATCTGTGATTGGTTAACGACCGATGCTTAGTAGTACCTACACAGGCTCAACGTCCCTTTCCAGAACCACTGATCCTCAGTGGTGGAATGAACTTCCAACCTCAATCCGGATCACAGAATCTCTCACCATCGTCAAACACCACCTCTTCCGTGAACACCTAACCAACTCATAAAAAAATGAATAAATACTTTGCTACTCTGTGCACATTGCTTCTTCTGGAACTCAAGTCAAAGATCTTGTATGGTAGCACTACTTGTATTGTTCTTTGCTTGATATATCGCGTTTTTTAATGTATGTTAAATGAATAAATGTAATGTATATGAAGATTTAGGCATGATTTATAGAATTTTGAGACAGATCTTGTTAGCTAGCCTCGTAGCTCCAGAAACAAGGCTGAAGCATCATCCTGCCTATGTAGAGTGCAAGAAACTCGTAAGCCGTAATGTTTCAAATGAAAAGATTT
The DNA here is from genome assembly GCA_022414735.1 of Noturus placidus. Lineage (NCBI taxonomy): Eukaryota > Metazoa > Chordata > Actinopteri > Siluriformes > Ictaluridae > Noturus > Noturus placidus. The sequence continues at coordinate 16,923 of JAFFST010040995.1, forward strand.
TTTTTCACATCCTAAAAATAATGGTTTTGGCTAACCATTGAAGGAAGTAAGTTCTCTTCCGAGCGAGCAAATGAAGCTAGACTGATCGTCTTCATGCCTTTGTAGAACACTCCGATGGAGAATTGTTTACAGCGCATCTTTTCCATACGTCTTTCGAATGTAGCGTGATAATGGCACGTTTCGTTAGACTAGCTGTTTAGATGGTTCTCGAGCTTGAAATCCACTTGACATCTTTACCGTCGCTACGGCGGTGCTTGAGAACGTGTAAACCCTTTCGAATCTTCTCTACCTCTTCGTAAATATGACCTAAAACATCATCAGATTTTAAAAAGTAGACAAAGAGAACCCAATTAAACAAATGAGACAAGCACCACTATGTTATATCTGTCAAGGTTTAGGATTTTATATTGTAGGGGTATAAAAAACAACAACAACAACAACACACAAACATGTATTAGCCAATCCATAGCTTCTTCTACCAAATGAGTGGAAATTTGTGTAAAAAGTAATCAGATTTAATATAATTTATATTTAATATATATTTAATTCCATTGTGGAAAACTACATTTTATTTACTTCTGAGTGTTACAGAGTGCTGACATTGGAGAGTCCTTCCATGAATATTTAAATAAATGTCTCCTCACAAGAATCGACAATGATCGCAAATGATCTGTTACTGAGTGCACTTTAATTGTGAAAGTTAATTGCTGATTTTTAATTGACTGTGAGTTGAATAAAATGACCACAGATGGTGATTAAGGTTCACGTTTGATTTCTCTTTTCACACACGAAATGAGCCATCAGATCTGGTTGATGTCAATAACGTGCACGTGTTGCGTGGAGGACACAGGTGTCACATGCACGGCTTAATGTTCACTGTGCTGTCCTGGGATGTGAAATGCTGTGTAATGAGGCTATTCAGCACTGATGTGTGTGTGTGTGTGTGTGTGTGTGTGTGTGTGTGTGTGTGTGTGCTGAAACTGAAAAATGGTTTCACAAAGCTAGACGTCTTTGTTTGTATTCAGAATGACTTTTGTTGGTTATTTTTTTTGTCTCGTGCCCGGAACGACGCTAAATTTATAAAATGAAAGTGTTTTGTTTACTTCTGTCATCTTTGTATATGTGATCAATCACGTGAAGGCGTCATGAGCAGACGTTCGTGTCAGTGTTGCATGGAACTGGTCGTCTTCTGAGTTGTCAGGTGTGCACGTTCTGAGAGCTTGATAGTATCCATCCATCCATCTATCCATCCATCCATCTTCAACCGCTTACTCCTTTATCAGGGTCACGGGGGAACCTGGAGCCTATCACAGGGAGCATCGTGCACAAGCGGGGGTACACCCTGGACAGAGTGCCAGTGGCTTGATAGTATATATACACAGAATATTAGGATGTGCTGGATCAAGTGTTACAGTGTTAAACCATAATTTAATGATCACTAAGAACTTAATTTCCTATCAGCCCTCATGGACTAGAACTAATCCATCACCCAGTCACATGCCTTCATTATCCCTCTCACCTGTCTTGTGTATTCCTTGATTAGTCTCTCTCTCTCTCTCTCTCTCTCTCTCTCTCTCTCTCTGTCTATATATATATATATATATATATATATATATATATATATATATATATATATATATATCCTGTTCGAGCTTTTAAGCTGTTGTGTGTTTCATATCATATACTTGTCATTGATAATTTTCCACAATTTTAGTTTTGTGCTATGTTCCTATGTAGCTGGAAAAAAGGGGGCTTTAACTTTGACATAACAACAAGAACAACAACAACAACAAAATGTTATGTCACATGACCAGGAAGTGCTGTTTGCACTTCCTTTTCTGCAGTCACATGGCATGGAAGGTTCTCAAAATTTGATTAATTCTTCAATATGTAGGCAAAACTTCTTCAAAGGAAAACACAATCTGAGATAAGCTAAGATTTATTTTTTTGGCATTTGAACAAGTTTATATATTTTGAATATTATGCTAAAATGTCATTGCGGTAATGGAACTGTGCTATGTGCATTTCATGAATTGAAACAGGCTTACATAGACACTAAAAAAGACACTAGGCTTCTCTAAATGTATATAAATGTGTTTTTTCACATTTAATATAAGTTAAAATGTTGTAATTTCAGACATTTTGCATTATATTCGATCACACGATACTTTCCAAGATTGCACATTTGTTAGCATGTGGCAACTACTCGAACTAATTCAAATATGGGGCGGCTGTGTCTCAGTCGGTAGAGCGGGTTGTCCGCTAATCCACTAATCGTAGGGTTGGTGGTTCGAATCCCGGCCCGGGTGATCCCATGCCGAAGTGTCCTTGGGCAAGACACTGAACCCTAAGTTGCCCCCGAAGGCAAGCTAGCACCTTGCATGCAGCTCTGCTACCATTGGTGTATGAGTGTGCACTTGTAAGTCGCTTTGGATAAAAGCGTCTGCTAAATGAATAAATGTAAATAATAAAAATATACATCAAATATTTTTTGATATAAATGTAATAATTCATGCAAGAGAGGGTTAAAGGCACGGGCTTGTGTTTAGATGCTATTGGAAGGAATAAAATACACACTTCCTGGATGCTTGTACTCAAGAAGCCTGAAGAACTACCTCAGAAGCGTGAACTACACGCGGACGATTTTAATCATCTATACGTAGAGCTGTGTGTGTGTGTGTGTGTGTGTGTGACCAGACTCTGAATACAAGGAACTTTCCTCACACAGCGTTTGAACTTAAGCGGCCAGCTCTGAATAGAACACTCTGTCTTTGAGGTCTATTTGTTGTCATCGTGAACATGTGTCACGTTGATTTATTTCCCCTAACATGATGTGCGTTATTAGTTATAGGCTTGAGCAGATGTCAGAAATATAGATTGTACAGCAAATCTGTGTTGTGTACACCTACCTGAACTCCGCATGAAGAAAACAATTCATTTATTATTGTGATAAAATGTCTTTCTAACAGCAGTGAACCGACTATTTTGTACTGAATCATCGAAAAGAGCCAGAATGGCACAGAACACAAACCACAAACTGATTTAATAGGAAAAAAAAGGGATCTTTATTGGGTCTGATCATTGGAAAACAGGTTTTGAAATACAAGAGCAGTTCATTCACTTTTCGAGTCCATTTCATCAGCTGTCGGTTCTCTTTGTTCAAAGAAATCTGATCTGCAAGAACTGGCAATAGACATTAAACATGCAACTTGAATTGATTTTCTTCATTGAGCTCAGACATAAAGAAACTCCATATAGAACACAATCTGACAAAGTGGTGAGCATTTAAAAAGAAAACGAAGGGAAAAAAGAGGTTTTGAAAGGAGTTGGATGGGTCTTCACAATACGTGCCATGTGTACATTCGTGAGCGATCTCAATGCCTTTAGAGAAAAGAGAACAGCTCGAGGTACATTCATCATGATCGAGAGATTGGCGAAAACCAGGTAAAGCTACTGGGTCCCGAATAAGGCTTGTTTTAGAAGATATCGCTCAAAAAGATTGACCATTCAGTTTGGAATGAGAGAAGTAATTAAAGTGCTCACTCTGCCTCGGGGTTATCTTAGTTGGGTGCTTTTCATACCGCTGATTTATGCGAAATCCTTGAAAATTTCCACTCATCAGGCAAAAAGTCAGTAGAAATCCTTCGGAGTCTAATAAACAGGCATATACTGGGTCTGGGAAAGCGTTTACATGAGGAATAAAACACACCAGGTTGTGACATTGAAGAGAAATAATCTACGACAGGGTGGGGTGATGAAGGGGTGATTACTGTTATAAAGCTGTTGCAGCAAGTCCTGGCGTCTTTCATTAATTCTATACAGTGGCGCTTGAGAGTTTGGGAACCCTTTCGAATGTTCTGTGTTTCTGCGTAAATACAACCTAAAACATCGTCGGATTTTCACATCGGAAGTCCTAAAAGTAGATCAAGAGAACCCAACTAAACAAATCAGACAAAAATATTGTACTTGGTTGTTTATCTATTGAGGAAAATGATCCAATATGAGCTATCTGTGCGTTGAAAAAGTATGTGAACCTTTGCTTTCAGTGTGTGGTGTGACGACCTTGTGCAGTAATAACTGCGACTAAACGATCGGGGTACGTGTTGATCAGTCGTGCACATGAGGAAATTTAGCCCGTTCCTCAGTACAGAACAGCTTCAACTCTGGGATGTTGGAAGGTTTCCTCACATGAGCTGCTTTCCTTTGGATTAAGGTCAGGACTTTGGCTTGGCCATTCCAAAACATTAACTTGATTCTTCGTTACTCATTCACTTTTGTAGAATGATGAGTGTGCTTAGGGCAGTTGTCTTGCTGCATGACCCACTTTCTCTGTGGGATATCATACACAGATGTCCTGACATTTTCCTGTAGAATTTGATGATATAATTCAGAAATCATTGTTCCATCAATGATTACAAGTTGCCTCGACCCAGATGCAGCAAAACAGTCCCAAACTATGACCCTACCACCACCATGTTTCACAGATGGGATAATGTTCTTATGCTGGAATGCAGTGTTTTCCTGTCTCCAAACATAACGCGTCTCGTTTAAACCAAAACGCTCTAATTTGGTCTCATCCGCCCATGAAACATCTTTCCAGTAGACTTCTGGCTTGTCCATGTGATCTTTAGCAAACTGCAGATGTGCAGCGATGTTCTTTTTGGAGAGCAGTGGCTTTCTCCGTGCAGCCGCACCATGCACACCATTGTCGTTCAGTCTTCTCCTGACGGTGGGCTCATGAACATTCACATTAGTGAATCCTTTGTGACCTCGTGGACTATTACACGTCTTGCTCTTGTAGTGATCTTTGTTGGTCTCTACTCCTGGGGTGGGTAACAATGGTCTTGAATTTCCTCCATTTGTACACAATCTATCTGACTGTGGATCGGTGGAGTCCAAACTCTTTAGAGATGATTCTGTAACTTTTTCCAGCCTGATGAGCTTCAACAACTCTTGAATCCTCTTGAGGTCCTCATGAATCTCCTTTGTTCATACCATACACTTCCAGAGATGTGTTGTGAAGATCAAACCCTGACAGATCCCTGTTCTTTAAATAAAACGGAGCGCTCTCACACCAGATTGTCCTCCCATTGAGTTAAAACACCTGACTCTAAATTCATCTTCTAATTAACCGCTAATCCTTTTGCCACTCACAGATATGTAATATTGGCTCATTTTCCTCACTAAATAAATGACCAAGTATACTATTTTTTGTCTCATTTGTTTAATTGGCTTCTCTTTGTCTACTCTGATGATGTTTTAGGTGATATGTCTGCAGAAATATAGAAACTTCTAAAGGCTTCACAAGACAAGGTTAAGTTCCTGTTATCACAGACGTTCCATCCCCAGTCTTTTTTCTCTCTTGAGGATGATTAAAAAAAAAAATACTGTCCTGAAGTAAAAGCATAGAAACAACCGTAAACGATACGTTTACAGAAAACTGCAAGGACATCAACGATTACACGCATCTGTAAAAATCTGTCCGCCAAACGATAACACGTTAATAGCTGCTGTAGTAGAACATTAATCAACACCTTCTGACAAATCAGAATCCAGAATTCATCTCACATATACACACACACAATGACCTGGAGTCAGCAGACGTTGCATAACAGAAGGTCTTATCTGAGCAGCAGCATCGCTCTCTTTACCCTCACTCCATTTCCATTTCTGTGACCCGAGAGGTTGCTGTCAAAAACTGTCACGTCAAACATCAAGAGTGAGCTTCCTCATGAGCTCGTCGCATCAGTGTGAATTCTCTGAGTCAGGAAACCATGCTACATGCATTCAGTATACGCTTCCGCCTAATTAGTCCTCACGTGCAGTACCATCCATCCATCCACCCAGGAGGCATCGGGCACAAGGCGGGGTACACCCTGGACAGGGTGCCAGTCCATCGCAGGACACAATCACATACACACTCACACATCCATTCATACACTACGGACACTTTAGACATGCCAATCAGGACTGGGGGAGGAAACCGGAGTAAACCCCCCGGCGCACAGGGAGAACATGCAGACTCCACACACACATGGCCCTGGAGGGACTCGAACCCTGGAGGTGTGAGGCGAACGTGCTAACCACTAAGCCACCGAGGACCCCCACGTGCAGAACATTCATGCTAAATTCTTTATGCAGTCACGAGCTCCCAGATCCTGATCTGTTCTGTCACAACTCAGGTTTGTATATAGAATATATCGTGTTTAATCTATATCATTCAATCTGTTGCACCACTTCAGATCCGTCTCACTGTTTCACCTGCCAAAGGTCACTTAGAAACCCATATTAAAGCTCGTGTGAAAGCAATGCGAAATGATGAAGGCACCAACAAAAAACATTACAAGTAAACTCTATAAATGAAATGTGGGAAAATATTATTGAAAAATAAAAATAAAAAGCAAACTAATCTCAAGCTCTGTTTTATCTCTATATAGAATAGAGAAGTAACTGATTAAATCATTTCAACTGTATGGGATTTTCCTCTTTAAAGCTGGTTTTTAATAAAACAACAACGTGGACATTGGATTTGAATCATTCTAGACGAAGTCCAGAAACTACTACTGGTATCCAGATAAGTCCGAATATTTCATCATTTATAGCAAGTTTAGTAAACGAAACCATCCTGAAATATCATTCCCGACTCCAATTTCGTAACATTTTACAATTGGTGCTAATGCTGATTAGAAAAGAATCAAATAATAACGCAAAAAGAAAAAAAACATGAAGACGTTCCGAGTAAAATTCGATCCCGTCTCTATTGCCACTTTCCCCTGTATGTTGCATATGTTTGCCTTAAAACATGCCGCTTGAGATAACATGCATCGAATACAGATTAGGACATGCCATGCATTCATGATTGAGAAGAAGGACATTCGAATTAAAAAGCGAATACGTTTAAGCAAGGGTGGACAGGTGAGAAGCCCAGGTACCCGGGACAAACACATTTCACGTCCTGGTTGTTTGCTTTTTTTAATTCGTAGTTGCCACAAACACCCCTGCTAGCATAAGACTGCTAATTGTTGCCTAGTGGGCTAGCTCAGTGGTTTTCAAACTGGGGCCACCAGGGGGCACCCGGGGGGCCTCAACAAACTGTGTCGGAGCCACCAAGCCCATCCCTCCCACTAGTATATTTTCTCTTTCTCACTCTGACAACCACACACACACAATCAATTCCTAATGTAATGTTATGTAAGATGTAATTATAAATAAAAAGGGGGATATATTCAGAAGTCTGTATTTTTAATGTGTTTTAAAGACATCTTGCAAAAGGGAGGCGTCCGTCACATGTTAATGCCATTTGGGGGGCCGTGTCGTGGAAAAGTTTGGGAATCCCTGGGCTTGCTAATCATTTATCCACCTCTGTGTTTAAGAGAAAATGTTCATCTCGTTTTCTTTCTTTCTTCGATTTGAGCGTCTCGGTGAGATTAATCAGCCGAGGAGTTAAATCGGATCTTTTGTGATCTAGGCGCTTTAGAAACTGGAAAAAAAAAATAAAAGTAATAGCAAGCTAAAAGCAAGAGCTAAGAACATGGATAGGAAATAAAATATTGCTCTTAATATCACGCACAGCTTCATCAACCTACATTTTTATGACCGATTTATATAACGTTTAAAACCCTTCGTTCCACTCTTGATACCGCTAATGTGCAAACGTTGATTCATGGAATAACAGCGAGCTGCGTCAGAAGTGCCGCCGGATTGCTCCAGAGTCACGTCTCTGATTTGCACTTGTAGTCTGTGGGAAGTGGGAAATGTGTGCAAGTCAGACTACACTCGGTTGCCGTGCAGTAGTAACCATGGTAATCCTTGTAGGGTTTTTTTTTTTTTTGGCCGAGAGGCTCGTGTCCTATATCACTATAGCAACAACAGACCTTCCGGCCCTTGGGTAACCTACAGTACCTGTTCAGATTTCAAACCCCATATGGGTTCCTTTTAGGTTAACATCCAAGCAGATTCCAGAAATAGATCAAGAGATAAACAACATGCAGTTTTTGAAGAGTTCTGTAGTCATTAAGGCACTGAAAAAGGGCTGAAAGACGTGGACGTGGACATTCTTTGCTTCACGGCGGATCTGAAACAGCTCGCGGCATTAAGGAAACACAGTTTGGCCTTTTGAGAACGACGGAGACGCATTCGGATTGTTCCAGGAGTTTTTCTCATAACTTATTTTTTTAGAGGAAGAGTCTTTTTAAAAAAAGTTTTGTTTTGTGTTAAAACAGGAGCGAGTAGAAAAGACACGGCTCGTTCATCGTTGATGATACAAAGTGGTGCAGTGAAGAACATCTTCATTGGTCGGAGGCTTGTGTGCTCATTGGTGAGCTTCTCAGTGAAAGGGGTGGAGTCAGGGGTACACGTTCTAATCCTGTAATCCACCGCACGGGTTTCTGGTAAACACGGCACTTTCGTTCCGTCACGCCTTTCGCTCGGGTCTCTCTCCACCCTAGTTTTTCCATCTCGCTTTCGTTCCTTCTCGGTTCTCATTTCAGGTGTTCTATTATGGCGATGTCACGGCGGTCGGCGTACTCCGGGCTGAGCCCGTTGAGGAACAGGCTGCCGTTGTGTGCTAGCGGGAAGGCTGGATACAGCTCTCTGTCGTCTCCTAAGTTGACGGAGCGTGCCCGCTTGCCCGGCGTCATCTCCTGGTTCATTGGCACGTTGTTGAGGCCGAGCTCGGCCGAGAGCTTGCGCTTGATGGAAGCGGCACGCTGGAACCTGTCGTAGATGTCAACGCTGAGGCGACGACGCGTCTCTTTGAATTCCGCCGAAACGTTGGCCGTCCACTCGGCAGCGTGCGCTCGAAACTCGCCCACCTGAGTGAGAGACAGAAATATTTATATCTAACTTGGAAAACATGATCGATATTTCAGGAAGTAGTCAAAACTTTGCGCTTTTTAACCATTTAATGTTCTCGAACGTTGTAGAATTAGCTTCTATTATATCTTACTGTGTCGTAGCTATAAAGAGTCATTTCATCACCATTTCCTACTTTTATTCTAATCAGACAAAGAAATGCAGCTTCTCAAACTAGCAAGAAAGTTCAGAGCGTAAACTCCTAGCACTGACACAAAGTACTGCGTAAGTACTGACACTGGAGACTCCTTCCATAATAATGCCAAAAAATGGCACCATATCAAGGATTAAAAGCTGTTCTTTGTTGAGTAATAACTATATTAATATCGCTTATGTATACCATCCACCAAACACGTCCTCGTGACGTTAAGCTGTTACTATAGAAACGAGCGCATCAATATAACCTGTGAGTCTAACTACAGCCTGAACTAATGCAGTTACAGAAAATGAATCGACACCTTCCGACCAACCAGATTTGAGAATTAAGAACCTCGAAGGAAAATATGTTGAATAATATATTGTTTATTACACGTATTATCCATCCATCCATCCATCTTCAACCACTTACTCCTTTTCAGGGTCACGGGGAACCTGGAGCCAATCCCAGGAGGCATCGGGCACAATGCGGGGTACACCCTGGACAGGGTGCCAGTCCACTGCATGGCACAATCACATACACACTTACATGCATACACTACGGACACTTTAGTATTAATATACAGGAAACAACTCAAATGGCATAGAATAAACATTTTTACCCTCGTTCGAATCTTTCACTGGTTAATATTAAAGTAGAATGTTAGCATCACATCTTTGGTTGATTACTGAAACGTTTTCACCGCATCTGTGATGATCAGACACTGCTCTATATTTGAAAATGAATGATAATAACGTGGAATCGTAAGGCGACCTGCTTACACATGTGAGGGCATGTGTACTGTATGTGCAGCAGAGCTTAATGTTTGTGTGTGTGCTCTATTCTCTCGACAGCCCATGTAAATCTCATTCTCTTATCATGTATAATGAATCGCTCGAAGAACAGGAGAAAAAGGTGGTTGCTAGGAAACCTATGACAGGTGTGATGGCAACTGGGGGTTACTTGGCTATTTGAGCAGTTAACAGCTTTAATCCCAAATGATCCGTCACGATTATCTGACTTCTGTTGTTTTTCTTTCTTTTTTTTTGCAATGTTTATAAATCCATGCCTCATTGTATTTAGTCGAGCTGCACTTCCTGTGATATGATATGGTATCTAGGCAACAAGATCAATTAAAAATGTAACCCCTGATAACCAGACTTTTTGTCTGTTTTGGACACAATGGAATCCCATATATCAGAAACTATCTATCTATATATATATATATATATTTTTTTTTTTTTACTTTTAGCCCTTCAGCCAAACCCTGATATTCTGGTTCAATAGCAAAAATCAATTAATGTATAAATGGAGCCATAATCATTATGTATTCTGCAGTTTAGGCTTATCTACACATGTTGTCCATGAATCATTTAATTAATTCACACTGATGGCTAATTTATTCAATTTACACTGCCCGTGGATTCATTTATTTGATTAAAACTGTTTGTGACTCATTTATTTGATTTACACTACCCGTGATTCATTTATTTGATTCACACGGTTTGTGGCTCATCTATTCAATACACACTGCCCTTTACTCATTTATTTGATTTATACTGTCTGAGACTCATTTATTTGACTCACATTTTCTGTGACTCGTTTACTTGATTCACACTATCCGTGGCTCATTTATTCAATTTACACTGCCCATGACTCATTTTTTTTTATTCACACTGTCTGTAACTCATTTATTCGATTCACACCGTCTGTGACTCATTTTTCTGATTCACACTTTCCATGACTCATTTACTTGATTCACACTGACTGTGACTCTTTTATTCAATTTACACTGCTCTGGACTCATTTATTTGATTCACATCTTCCGTGAATCAATTATTTGATTCACACTTTCCGTGACTCATTTACTTGATTCACACTGCCTGTGACTCATTTGTTCAAATTACACTGCCCGTGACTCATTTATTTGATTCACACTGTCTGAATTGCTTTTACACTGTTTGAGGCTCATTTATTCGATTCACACGGTCTGTGCTTCATTTATTCCATTCACACTGTCTGTGACTCATTTATTTGATTCACACTTTCCGTGACTCATTTACTTGATTCTGTCTGTGACTCTTGTATTCAGTTTATACTGCCCTTTACTCCTTTATTCAACCCATACTGCCCTTGAATCATTTATTTGATTCATACTGCCTGTGACTCATTTCTTCAATTTACACTGCCCTTGACTAATTTGTTTTATTCACACTGCCCCTGACTCACTTATTTGAATCGCACTGCCTGTAACTCACTTATTCAAGTCACGTTCTCTGCAACTCGTTTTTTAAATTCACTCTCTGAGGCTCATTTATTTGATTTAAATTGCCCTTGACTCATTTATTTAACTCAAACCGACCATAACTCATTTATTCGAGTCAGACTGCCTAGGACTCATTAATTCAATTCACTCGTAATTATCCACCTCACATGGCTCGTGATTCATTAATTGGATTCACACTCACCACAACTCATTTATTCTTTTCATACTGACCCCTGACTTATTTAATTGAATACTGTCTGTAGCTAAATTAAATTAAATTCTATTCAGTTCATATTGTCTGCAGCTTGTTTATTCAGTTCACACTGACCTTGATTCATTTATTCGATTCACAATGCCCGAGACTCATGTATTCGATTCCCACTGTCTGTGACTCACTTATTCAATTATCTTTTTATTAAGTCAGTTTAGTTTTACTACTAGTTCCCACTGAGCCTTACCTCCTCTTTCGTTTTCTTTGAGATGACCCGAAACCAGTCTCCGATCATGCTGAGCACGGCGGCAAAGTAGGCCAGTCCCACTAGAATCCAAAACCATACCACCGGCTTATAGTAGTCCAGGTACTCCATCTCAGAGCCACCTGAACAGCAGAGAGACCGGGAGACAGATACAGAGCGAACTGTTGGTTTTTTAATGGTGCAGGGCTTTGCCGTCATAAAATTCCGATTTGGATCTTATCACTGAATTTATTGCAAAGGAATATAGCAAGGGGATGGCAGAGTAGATTTATATGCACAGTGTTTACACAAGGGTACTAAAAACGGGGGGGGGGGGGGGGGGTGGGGGATTTGGTCACTGATTAATCAGTACAGGGGCTTCTTTTAGTCCGGTGGATCCTATATACAGTACCTCACAAAAGTAAGTACACCCCTCACATTTTTGTAAATATTTCATTATATCTTTTTCATGTGACAACACTGAAGAAATGACACTTTGCTACAGTTTGTGTAACAGTGTAAATTTACTGTCCCCTCAAAATAACTCAACACACAGACATTAATGTCTAAACCTAACCCTAAGTGAGTACACCCCTAAGTGAAAATGTCCAAATTGCGCCCAAAGTGTCAATATTTTGTGTGGCCACCATTATTTTCCAGCACTGCCTTAACCCTCTTGTGCATGGAGTTCACCAGAGCTTCACAGGTTCCACTGGAGTCCTCTTCCACTCCTCCATGACGACATCACGGAGCTGGTGGATGTTCGAGACCTTGTGCGCCTCCACCTTCCGTTTGAGGATGCCCCACAGATGCTCAATAGGGTTTAGGTCTGGAGACATGCTTGGCCAGTCCATCACCTTCACCCTCAGCTTCTTTATCAAGGCAGTGGTTGTCTTGGAGGTGTGTTTGTGGTCATTATCATGCTGGAATACATGCTGGGATCATGCTCTGATTCAGTATGACATAGTACATGTTGGCATTCATGGTTCCCTCAATGAACTGTAGCTCCCCAGTGCTGGCAGCACTCATGCAGCCCCAGACCATGA
>JAFFST010040995.1:39042-51994 GCA_022414735.1 Noturus placidus
GTCCTTGGGCAAGACAGTGAACCCTAAGTTGCCCCCGATGGCAAGCTAGCACCTTGCATGCAGCTCTGCTACTATTGGTGTGTGAGTGCGTGTGTGAATGAGACACAGTGCTTTGGATAAAAGCGCTATATAAGTGTGCCATAAAATATTATGAAATAAATAAGTCACAGCTACGTGATAAAAAGTCTATGTAATGGCGTGTCGTTCTTTAATGAATCAAAATATTTAATTGCGATATAAAAGGGATTAAAACGCATCAGGCCATGCTGTTATAGAGAAATAATCAACTTTGGGGTGGAAACTCTGCTTCACGTCCGCACATTGGAAGAACTACACAAATCCCGTTGCATCAAAAAAGCAAAGAACATTTTAAAGGACTCTTCTCATCCTGGACATCCTCTGTTTGAGCTGTTGCCATCAGGCAGACGATTCAGATCAGTCAAAACAAGGACAAACAGATTCAAACACAGCTTTTATCCCACAGCAATTATCACACTCAATACTGCTAATTAATTACTAAGTAATACTGTATATAATTGGCTGTAAATAAGGATATGTAATGATAAAATGTACTTTTACGTGGGGTATGTGGGTATACTTGGGTAGTTTTTTTTTTTTATATATATATGTAAGGTATTATCCTTATTTTATTTTAATTTCTTGTTTTATTTATTTAAATGTATGAATGATGTATTGATGGGTAAGCACTGCAAATTTCGTTGTACTAGCTACAATGACAAATAAAGGATCTATCTATAGATCTATCTATCACACCGCCCTGTTGTTGATTGTTTTTCCAAAAACATCGTGCCCCCAACCCAAGTCAATAAAGATTCAATAGACTAGCACGAGATGCTCTTGATTAAACCTACAGAGTCGCATGAATGGAAAACGTTCTAATGTAAGAAATACTAAAACAAAAATACACATTATAGTCCAGGAGAGGCAGAAAATAAGTGACACCAGGTACAATGAACTAAAGAGGACTGTTATGATTTACTAAACAGGAGCTTTTAGCGTCTGTAATAAGCTCAAAGTGGTGGTCAATATTGTATGTTATTATAGTATTGTGTGGATATGCATTCACGCATCACATTTTCCCTCTCGCCAAGCCAAATACTGGCTAGATTTCTTTTAATGAACCTTCTATTCTTAGCTTGATAATTGCTGCCCCTGTGAGATATCTGTGACTAGCTTGTGTTATTTTTGTTTCGAACATTGTGGGTGGCAACTGTAGCATGCTCCAAAGCATGGCTTAATTTCCTTTATTGTTCAATCACTGAGGAGCATTTTGCGAACCTGCCACCTGCCAAGTGGCCTGAGACAATGTGTGATTGGAAGAAGAACATAAAAACTAATAATAAAAGCTGTGACAAAACAAACAGATATCGACATCCGAGGAACGCTGTGTCCGCCAGCAGAGCTCATCAGCGCTGTCATTACCTACAAACCCATGACACGTTCAATAGTGTCGCAAAATCTTACCTCGGAGTAGTTTATTAAGTCCGAGCAGTTTCTTTGTGGGCTTTTGTTTGTTTGGTGGTTGGTTGGTTGGTTGGTTTGACATGCCGAGTTCTTTTTCTTGAGTGTCTGACTGGACTTTCGGTACTTAAGACTTGTCAGTGTATCACCTATAGTATCAATAGTAACTCAATGTGTTAGTGTGGCAGTGTGTGGTATACCTATAGTGGTGATAACAGTCCCGGCAAAGAAGAAGGAGCTGCTCAGATCCCACAAACTTGTCACATTGGACGATTTTCCAGAAGGGTTCACGCCCACTCGGATGGCTGACATCACCTGCTGCAATCAGAGAACAAGAGAAGATAAGATTAATGCTGGAATGTATCTTCATATCTACTGAACAGTTTAGGAATGATCTGGAGGAAAAAAAAAACACTTGATAGAAAATTCCTCTCACCACAAAGGTAGCTAATCAGCCGGGACACGTTCGAGCCTAAGGGGGGTGGTTTATTAATTTACAATGAAAAAAAAAAAATGAAGCAAAGATAGATAATATCCGGACAACAACCTGTACAATGCCATTGGAAATCAAACGGACACGTTTCAGATAAAAGAAAAATAAACTTACAATAAATCATTCTAGAGCCATCAAATTGTGAGAGCATCTTCTGAGAACAGCCCATTTCGGGTCACCCCACAGATTTTTAGTTGGATTCTGGCTCGGTCATTCAAAAACATTGATGTTCTTTTGGTTAAGTCATTTCTTTGTTGATGCGGATGTCGTGCTGGAAATTCCCTTTCGTAATCAGCTTACTAGCAGAAGGTTGGTCTTTGTAGCCGATCATGATAAAAGCCCCAGTTCTGGATGAAGAAAAGCAGCCCTACAGCATGATGCCGCCACCGCCGTGTTTCACAGAGGATATGGTGTTATTTTGGCTCAAATGTATATTTTGGAATTATGAACCGATTATAACCTTTTGGAATTGCTCGCATCAGACCATAATACATTTCGCCACATGGTTTGGGGTGATTTCATTGAGATTGGGATGTTTTTGTGAGAAAGGGCTTCTATCTAGCCGCCGTAGCCCATATCCCAGACATGTGAAGAATACGAGAGAATGCTGTCACATGCAGAGAGTAATCATTGCTTGTCAGATGTTCCTGCAGCTCCTTTAATGTTGCCGTTGGTCTCTTGGCAGCCTCATTGGGAAGATTTATGTCTTGTCCTTTCATCAGTTTTGGATGGACTTCTAGTTGATGCTAATGTTACTGTGGTGCCTGATTTTCTTGAAAATATCGATGATGGGCTTTATGGTGTTCCATGGTACATCGAATGTTTTGCCTATTCTTGTATACCCCTCTCCTGATCATTTCCTTTCAACATGTGAGATCGCGTACATGCTTTGTAAGCTCTTCGTGGACCATGGCTTCAGAAGTCAGATGAAACCAAGAAGATGAATAATTTCATTGACGACAGCTGTATGATGATTACTTTTGAATGTGATATCAGTTCATCCTGAACACAGCCACACCCCCAAATTATAAAAGGGTGTGCACACTTATGCAACCAGGTTATTGTGACTTTTTTTTTTTTTTCTTTTTCTGTAAAATGTTTCCAGTTGTTTTACATGAATTTTTTTATATGTTGTAATTTTTTTGTTGTTGCCATTTTAACAGGGGTGTGTAGACTTTTTATATCCATTGTAAACCAGTTTTAATATGCAGCGCCTGGTCAAACTTGAAGACAATCAGGTCAGATTTGAACAGAATTCATCCCTTCCAATGATTGCAAATCTTCCCTAGTGTGAAAAATCCAGTTTAAATGGGAAATGGCGCACTTATATAGCGCTTTTATCCAAAGCGCTTTACACTGTGTCTCATTCACCCATTCACACACACACTCACACACACCAATGGGAGCAGAGCTGCCATGGAAGGTGCTAACTTGCCATCGGGGGAAACTTAGGGTTCAGTGTCTTGCCCAAGGACACTTCGGCATGTGGAGTCACATGGACCGGGAATCAAACTGCCAACCCTACGATTAGTGGACCACCCGCTCTACCACCTGATCCACAGCCGCCCAGTTTAAACCCTTCCAATCTATTCCCAGTCCAGTCATGGCTGTGCTAATTTAATACATTGAACATATTCAGCATGTTACAGCATAGGGATCTAGATAATAATTTAATTTAATTTATCAATTTGTACAGCACTTTTTACAATGGTACATTGTCTCAAAGCAGCTTTACAGAAATATCATTTTACATTTTACATGCGACTTACTAATGAGAGCACATTCACACACCAATGGTAGCAGAGCTGCATGCAAGGTGCTAGCTTGCCATTGGGGGCAACTTAGGGTTCAGTGTCTTGCCCAAGGACACTTCGGCATGGGATCACCCGGGCCGGGATTCGAACCACCAACCCCACGATTAGTGGATTAGTGGACAACCCGCTCTACCGACTGAGCCACAGCCGCCCCAAATGAGATCCAATGAGAGCCAAGCTGAATTGTCGACCGTCATGTCCGTAATTTTTTTCATGAGAACAATCTGCGGCGATCCCGGGATCTGCAGAGGCCATGCGAATAAATTTAAAGTGCGCTGCGTTTTATTCGTATAAATGTCATATCATGGAGCCGTGTGATATCTGACGGAAGATTCATAATGAAAAATCACTGAAACCAGTCATTATATCCAGGGCCTGACATTTATCCCATTGGTTCGGATTGGATATATGATATAGTGTGACCCAGGCATAATGGTGAGTGTCATTTCTGACAAAAAAAAATGCTACCCAGTTGATATTACCTTGGAATTATGCACTCCATTGATTCATTTCACCAGCCATTTCATTTTTCTATTTCATTTTTTTGCTTGCTGAGTCTGACAGCTTAAATATAACACATTTCCTTAGATACACCTAGCATGTTGGTGTGAACTCTCGCTCTCGCTCTCTCTCTCTCTCTCGCTCTCTGTTTCTCTCTCTCTTTCTCGCTCTCTCTGTTTCTCTCTCTCTCTCTCTGTTTCTCTCTTCTCTCTCTCTCTCTCTCTCTCTCCCTCTTTATCTCTCTCTCTCTCTCTCTCTCTCTCTCCGTCTCTCTCTGTTGTTGATGCATGATGCATATGTGTCGGTATAATTTACAGTCAATTAAGTTAATAATGCTAAATAAATTCGCTGCATTTTCTTTTCTCTCAGCATACACGGTGAGTAAATACCGCCCTTTTTCCAAGCACTTTTATAATATTTACTGTAAGGGTGGAACAATACGCCCACCCCACATGCACACGCACAATCAATAGCATGTAAGAGTCATGCTTATAGCCAGAGCATGCTATTGACTCTTACAGTATGTTACATCAGACTGAACGTGATGGAAGAAGACATACGAGGAAGAAAAGAGAGAGCAGTGTCGATTTTCTCTGCATGCTTGCTCTCGTGTTTTATACCTTACACCGAGGTGTCATTCGCATTTCAAAATCTGTGCTTGGCTACATACGCCCTTATACTTTCATCAAGATGCTGCGTCGATATGTTCTCTTCTCTCTCCTTCCCAAACTCACGTTGCTTGCACAGATCTTTACAGGCATGAAAAATGCATAGCTCGGGTTAGAAAGTTTGGAAATAACAACGAAAAGAGAGAAAAAAAAATGGAAACTGAACTGAAAACTATATTGCTAGGATGATATACGATGTGATTGTGCCCTGCGATGGACTGGCACCCTGTCCAGGGTGTACCCCGCCTTGTGCCCGATGCCTCCTGGGATAGGCTCCAGGTTCCCCGTGACCCTGAAAAGGAGTAAGCGGTTGATGATAGATGGATGGATGGATGGATATACGATTATTTATAATTGTGAAATATTGCTACCCTCAAATGTCATTCTGTACTTTTGTCTTTAAAACTATTACTACACTTCCATCCATCCATCCATCCATCCATCCATCTTCAACCACTTACTCCTTTTCAGGGTCACGGGGGAACCTGGAGCCTATCCCAGGAGGCATCGGGCACAAGGCGGGGTACACCCTGGACAGGGTGCCAGTCCATCGCAGGGCACAATCACATACACACTCACACACACATTCATACACTACGGACACTTTAGACACGCCAATCAGACTACCATGCATGTGTTTGGACTGGGGGAGGAAACCGGAGTACCCGGAGGAAACCCCCGACACACGGGGAGAACTCCTCGTTTTATAATACATCGTGTATAATGATAATGGAGTTAGAATGTACTTTTAGAACAGAATTGAGTGTTGTCTTTTTTTAAACTTTAAATTTAACACTGAACTTTGACATATCTCCCCACTGGAGAGTCTGTAAACTATTCAAATAAAAACAAAAATCAAAATATAAAAACAATAAAAATTATAATGTAAAAAAAAATACAATAATCTAATAATGGGGGAAAAAATGATGTTTTTATATGTGTGTATATTTGTATGTATAAATAACCCAGCCAATGCGCCAGCCATGTGACCAAGAGTCCAAGATGGGGGAGTGGGAGGGATAGTGTTACTCTTTTCCCTGGGTGACACTAACCAATTATGTGCATCAGTGAGCTCATGCATGTGAAAGAGGATAGATAGCGTTTTCCTCTGGGTGTTTAGCTGGCCTGTGATGTAGTATCTAGACTACATTGTAGCTAACCAGCTAGCTACAATGCCCTCCACTATGGATCCTGCTGGAAAATCCAAGCACAGCCCATTGTAAGCTTTCTTGCAGAGGTCATGCAGGTTATCCTGTCTGTCCATGTCTTGTCTTTATGTTTGAATTCAGTATTTCATTTTAAGTTTGCTCGAGTCTCAATGTGCTATGCTTAATATGTAATTAATAGTTTTGCTTGATTTGATTCGGATTAGATGAACTTTTTTTTTCCCTCTCTCACATTTCCCACTGTTCCTTGTTTCATAACATAGTCAGATATCATGCGGATTTTCGCCGAATATTAATAAATTAACATTCTGATGATTCTCTCTGTCTTTTTCCCCGCACTCTCCCCAAGGCTATAGCACTAGATTAGTTGAAGACAATGAAGATTACTAATAAATGCTCTGTCTCGCTTTTCTCTTTCTCGTGGCGCTGGAGGAACGTGACTGTTTCAATGCTGCGGGGCTTTCACTTCTTCTACCATCGCTGGCATGTTTAATTACTCCCGCTGAACAAAAACAGCACGGCCATTCATCTTGCAAAGACGAGATAATTGTAGGCATGATTCCCGTGCAATTTCAAGGCGATGGTTGATATTCGATATCGCGCCTTTTCTTTATCCATTCACCCCACCTACTTAAAAACTTTCAACTTGGAGCTCATAGATATTATAGTCACTTCCCCAAAAAAAATGCTTATCCGCCAGAACCCATGCTTTCTGCTTTGTGACAATATTGTTAAACGTGCTATATAGGTACATTTGAATTGAATGAAATTAAAGGTAAAGTTTACCCTGGAAGAAAGATGGACGGAAAGGCCAATGCTGTCTGTAAATATGTCAGGACCTGAGTATACATACTTTATGTACATCTGAGATGACAGTATGTGAGTGGTGGATTTCAGGACTTTGAAATCATTACTAAATCACTAGAAGGTTCCGGTGATGATATTTCCACAAAGCCTGGTCCTGATGTGAGCTTGATCCTTACGTGTGATGGATTATTGAACAATAAACGTCTTTCCAAACCCATGGGGTTAACAGAATTTGCTAAGAATCAGCATTTGTACAAAGTCTACATCTGACATTTTATCACCTTGAGCAGGTAATAACAATGGCGATGACAACCCATTATGATCCAGTGAGAAGGAGTTGTGAGGGTGGAAATGCCTTGCTGATGAGAGAGGTCAGAGAATAATGGCCAGACTGGTTAAGCTAGAAGACAGGATGACAACACAAATAACCATTCTTTACAACCATGGTCAGCAGAAAAGCATTCCAGAATCCACAATTTTGCTAGATGGGCAAAAAAACACCAAAAAAAAAAAAAAAAATCACACACACACACACACACACACACACATCGGGATCCACTTGCTTCAGACAAGAACAGGAATCTGTCAGGGTCTGAAATTAGACAGTTGAAGACAAGAAAGATGTCTTTCCAAGTTTTTTTGGGTGCGCTTGCGAGATTGGATAATTACATGAATGAGTCCTGAGTGTCGATCCTTAATCAGAGCCGGTTTGCAGACATAATTTAATCAGGGTGTGTACGGGGTTATAGGACTACGCTCAGGTGTGTGTAAATAACACAAGTATTACATGAAATATAACCTCGTCCGAACATGCAGCTGTTCAAAAGGTCGGCTTTCTAGAACGGCCTGTGCTTGTGAGGTCTGAGCAGACTTCATGAGATCAAATTGTCAACGACGTTGGAAAAAAAAGGCTGATTTAATGCTCTGTGTTGCTCTGCCTGGACGTATATTAACGTATTCTGTTGTCCTCGTCAGAGGTGAATCTTAGTTGTAGTATAACCTACTGTAATTCATCCCACGCATCGATGTGCTCGTATGCCTGAGATTAGATTAGATGCCACCTAGTGAATCTTCCAAGAAAATCCTGTGTAATCTCAGTCTTCGCTTAATCCGTCAAAAAGATGAGCCTTTTGTGACACCTGTCTATTCCCCTGCGTATCCGAGACGGCAGCCTCGCATGTTTTTGCTCCATGTGGAAACAGTTCAACGAGGAGATTTTGGCCTATTATTTAGCGAATGTGTTGTAACAGAATATTACAGTCATTAAAACGAGCCATTGCTCACGCTTGGCCCCTGCAAACCGTGCCCTTTTTATTCCCCTTTGAGTCACAGTGTGGTACTCAAAAGCCTGGCTCGAGAGGAAGTCAAAATAAAACATTCAGAGGATGAGAGATGTACTGCTTACCCTTTTCACGCTGATCTCTTTTTAAATGCTGGATGGAAGTGTGGTTTGTGTGATTCTTTGTTTCCAGAAGATGTCGGAAAAACATCTTGGAAATGGCGTTTGCGAAGGCTTACTATTAACGTCTTTACTGTGGGTTTGGCAACATGGACTTTCTAATGTAATCAGACAGCACCGAGCTTTAATCCACCAAATAGTGGACAGACGTGAAGAAGATACCAGGAGTCAAGAATGGACTCTGACAGGGCTTAAGGCAATGATCAAAATTCATCTCTGATTATAAATGGACTCTCCGCCCATGGTAGATAAAAGGGTTGCGGCTAGCACTTGTCCATCAGATAGAGAAAGATAGATAGATAGATAGAGAAAAAGAATTGGCGAGAAAGTAGAGTGGTCTTGTTATAGGCTAGCAGATGGTTTTATCCTCAGGGCCATGGTGGATCTGGAGACTATGTTGGGAACACTGGGGGCAAGGCACGAATATAAAATTGGATGGGACACCTGTCAATCGTGTACATGTATTTGGCAACTTAGCATAGCCAATCAACCTACCAATATGTTTTTTTCGAGAGGTAGGAGGAAACCAGAGAACCAAAAGCTGAATAAAAAGAGCCCAGTGAGGTTTCAGTACTCACTACTGTGCCAACGTAACACCCACCATCAGTACTGGATATTTAATTCAACACAATCTGCCATAACTGTTAAGACTGTATGTAGGTAAGAACCTACCGGATCTACCGTACTTGGCAGAATCTATGTGCTGGAGATTTATTAACAACACTAATTCACAATCCAGAGTCCCTGGTGGTCTAGCGGCTAAGGATCCTGTGCTCTCACCGCCACAGCCTGGACTTCATTCCCGAGCAAGGAACCAGCCCAGCCATTGGTTTACACTCAGTAGCGGTCCCAAGCCCGAATAAAATAGGAAGGCTGCGTCAGAAAGCTTATCTGGTATAAAACCTGCGCCAAATCAAATATGCAGACTAATAATCTGCTGCGGAGAATCCTAACCGGAGCAGCCAAAAAAAGAACAACAACAACAACAACCACCAGTTCGCAATCCAGAATCAGAAGTCAAACAGGCCCATGGGAAATAAACAAAAACACCAAAAAACTAACAGAGAAAATCCAAAGAATAGACCAAACTAGACAAGGGTTAGAAACACGACAAGGGTATGCACAGATATCAGTAAGACTTTCCATTGACAATACTGAGATTTATACAGTTTGTGAACAGGAAATGACTCTGATGAGAGAAGAAATGTCCACGAATTCAGGTAATGGCCTGACAGTGTATATAAATAATTGTTACAGGTATGTTCCATACAAATCTATATTTTAACTGGGGTCATTTTAGTATTGGAAATTCTCATCACAACATAAATGTGAGAGACAGACATGTTCATCGAATCAAGCCGATGGAGGAAGCCAATAGGGGAAGACAGACAGGAACGGACATAAGCCCAATGTAAAACAATCCAAGATACACTATTCAAATTCCAATAACAGGTCTAAAACACAGAGCTAGCACAATGTTCGGCAACTGGTTTCCTACAAAAACGTGTCAAATCGTGAAAAACTAGCCAGTCTGGTTGCTGTCCGTGGTGCTGAAATCAACCTTAGGGTTTGAACACTTTTGCTTTCTCCAGCACTTTCACGCGATCCTTCTTTTCATGAGGTAAAAATATAAAACAGCATGACTACACCACAGTCAGACTACACTGCTGTGCATGATTGTGAGTGGCTGTGAATGTATTATTATTCCCTGGAAAGCTCAAACGCACAATGATAGCAATGATTATGGCTATGTTTGCATTATGTGTAAATGTCTGAGTTTCTTGTCTCACCTTCACTAACTCCTCCAGCTCGGTGGAGTTGACGCAAGGGTGCTCTATGAGAAATTGAAGCTTCTGGCTGAGGATGGCGAGTTTCTGTGAGTTCTCGTGCGGCTGCTCCAGTGCCTTGAACACGGTGGCTCCCATGATAAGGTAGAGGACGACCAGCAGGAAGACGGTGAGCACGGTTTTCCAGCGCATGACGCTCACGCGCGGCTCAAAGTCATCCTGAGTGTTCAACACCACCGGCTTGGCAGAGAAAGACAGGCGGGGCTTGGAGTTGTGAGCAGCAGCTTTGGGGTCCAGAAGATCAGGAGCGGCCACTGAGATTGAAAGAAAGATATAAATGTTGATTGGATGATTGGATGGATTCGTCTTTCCACTTTCCATTCATCCAATGAAAATCTATATTCAGCAACAGCTTATACAAATTTGTGATTATTAGTATGGACTCCACTGTAAGGAATAAAGCACTTTGGGAGACGCTGTTATAGGAGAAGAATAACTGAATTATTAATGAAATGAGACATTGTGTTTTTATACATTTATAGTTGTTTTTACTGTTGCGGAAAGTTCCTGTCATCACTTATACCATTGCTTCTCACTGTTACAGAGAAACCGCAAAGTATAACCTCCTATACCAGTGTAAAACTGGAGACTCCTTCCATAAATGTTTGGATGAAACCCCTTGAAAGCCACGTATCTCTATGTTTATTAAGGAATTGTGGTTGCGAAGTGTTCATAGCACTAAGAAAAGAAAAGAAGAGAAGAAGCTGCTACGCTGTAATTTAGGTCCGTGTGAGCCCTATAGAGATTAGTGTCATACTGTACCTCTTCTGACATACCGAGCTGAGCTGAGGTAATGTTAAATGAAGTAAAAAGTTATGCAAGTAACTGTGCTCCTCCGAGACTGCATGGGGGTAAAGCCAAGAGTATTTCCGGACACATTTTTACAGGCACATGAAGAAGATGTTTAATGGGCAGAAGCTGCCAAGTGAATGCAATTACTATAATGTAATTATTTTTTATAATGCCGTATAAGGGCTCTGGGGCTTGTGTGCATATCATGAACCTGAGTATCTAAGTATCCTAGTATCTAATGACACGAGTCATTAATTTGAGCTTTCTTTGAAATATTACCTTGCCATTTTTGCCCGCTGTATTTTTGCTTATAATTTAAAATTATTTAGTGAGCAATGTACGGCATGTAGTAAACAAGTCTTTTAACTTTGCTCAATAAATAATTTTAAATATGTATACCCTGCACCACTGTTTCAACTGGGCATGCATACCAATATTCATACTTGTTCTTGTAAAAAACGCTCCGATACTAACGTGTGATGCCACATGATACCGTGCGATGTTAGCCTCGTGGACATTGTGCTAATAGATCGACAAAATTAAATAATCTGGATTAGCAATAAGCTACTTGAGTGAAAGTCGAAAAGGATCGAAATCCAAAAAGTGAACAGTTTCATGTATTCAAGAGTAAAAAGCAAATATTTTTAACTGACAAAAAAACCCAGAGCACAAGTTCATCATGCTCGACAATGCATGACTAGCTAGTTCGCTAAGCAAAAAGGCATCGCATAGAATTTACTTTGCTAATTCTCTGATGCTTAATTCCCTTTTTTTTTTTATTCAAACGAATTAGCAACGAAAAACAAAACTTAACTAGCTAGTTAATTCAACAAACTAATTTCCAAACCTTAACTATCTAGCTCAATTAAGGAGCTAATTTACAAAACTGACCTAGCTAGCTACTTTTAACAAGAATTTAAACACTTTAAATAGTTATCATCTAGCTAGCTAAATTACCTAGCTAATATACAAAACTTAAAGTTAACTTAACATGCTTTTCGTTATACCTCATATATACAAGTCGATATCTGATGTTAAATTTTAAAAGCAGATGTTTCATTTTCACGGAAAGGTGTTAATTTATAATGCACTGCTTACAGGACACAACTGGGGTTCACAAATATTTGGGGCAAACAATCCCAAGTTTAAGGCACACATTCATTATTCACTACACCGTGCATTTTATATATTATATATACCTACACGTCTACACCGTGCATTTTATATATTATATATACCTACACGTCTACACCGTGCATTTTATATATTATATATACCCACACGTCTACACCGTGCATTTTATATATTATATATACCTACACGTCTACACCGTGCATTTTATATATTATATATATATATACCTACACGTCTACACCATGCATTTTATATATTATATATACCAACACGTCTACACTGTGCATTTTATTTATTATATATACCCACACGTCTACACCATGCATTTTATATATTATATATACCTACACGTCTACACCGTGCATTTTATTTATTATATATATATATACCAACACGTCTACACCGTGCATTTTATATATTATATATACCCACACGTCTACACCATGCATTTTATATATTATATATACCTACACGCCTACACCGTGCATTTTATATATTATATATACCTACACCATGCATTTTATATATTATATATACCTACACCGTGCATTTTATATATTATATATACCCACACGTCTACACCGTGCATTTTATATATTATATATACCTACACGTCTACACCATGCATTTTATATATTATATATACCAACACGTCTACACTGTGCATTTTATTTATTAAATATACCTACACGTCTACACCGTGCATTTTATATATTATATATACCTACACGTCTACACCGTGCATTTTATATATTATATATACCTACACGTCTACACCGTGCATTTTAT
>JAFFST010040996.1:30362-41662 GCA_022414735.1 Noturus placidus
CACCCACACACAGTGACACTCACACCCACACACAGTGACACTCACACCCACACACAGTGACACTCACACACACACACACAGTGACACTCACACACACACACACACAGTGACACACACACACACACACACACAGTGAGTGTGATTTAATCCCATCAACGCTGATGTGTCTGTACTGCGACTCCACATGCAAAACACTCATTTAAAAAACGGCAATAATTTACCATTGAGTACAACACACACACACACACACACTCACACACACACACACACACACACACACACACACTTACCTTACTTACAGGTGAACTGGAGCTGTGATCATTTATCCAGGTAACTTTTTAAATCATCACACACTCGCGCGCGTGAAAGGTTACAGCGTTCTACTACCATTACACTGTAAATATCACGAGAGCGCCTCCTGCCTGACGTCATATCCGCCAGAAGTGCAGTTCTTCTCTTTCATAATAAAATCCACAACAGACTGGAAATTCAGAAGCGTTGAAATTAATACAGATTCGCCTGTACGGGTGATATATATATACAGTATATAAAATGTGTGTGTGTGTGTGTGTGTGTGTGTGTGTGTGTGTGTGTGTGTGTGTGTGTGCTTGCTTTCGTGTACTTTTCGTTAAATTACATGTCCGTTAATGGAACATGGCTGTCGTTAGGACCAATCAGAGCCTGCCGTTTCGTCCGGGTATTCAATCTATACAAACACCTTACACACTATGAGACCAAGAGTTTAAATATGATTAATTTTTGTTTGTTTGTTTTAAAAAATCTGATTTATTTTGCTTTTAAACACAGTGTATAAATAATAATAATAACAATAATAATAAACAGATTGATTGTGACTTTAGTAATGTAAGCATAATTTAAATACTCTAAACAGAGAGTTTCTGTTTAATCATTTTTATGTCAGTAAAACTGTTTCCAGTTAAAATTAGTAAAATTAGTAATTTTACTGAATTGTAATTATAATGTAGTCAAATCCACATGAGGCACAAAAATACAACACTGTCTTGTGTAAAAGGAGACGTAGATAATTGTAGACAATAATGCGTCAGTTTAGTGGATTATCATCTAAAACAGAGTACATTTTTTTCTTCCAGTTAAATGTTATTCTCCGTTCTTTCACTGAATAAATCAGATTACTGGTTCTTCTTCTCGTCTTCATCAGTTTCCAGAATGTTCAGCTCACCTTCACCCTCTATAACTGTGTCCTGACTGTCCACACTGCTGTTCGATAGTGAATCATCATCATCATCATCATCATCATCATCATCATCATCATCATCATCTTTCCTTTCACCCAGATGTCTCTCTTCTTCTGATGGAGCATTAATCCCATCCTTTAAGTTATTCCCAGCGTAACCTGATCTTTCCTCCAGCACACATCTCTCTTCTTTAATTCCAGTCTTTTCTCTCAGATTAATCAAATCATCTTCTGTGTTTTCCACCGAATCCCAGAATTCAGCCTCTTCGTCCTCGTTGTCTGAATCGGGAGCGGTGTGTTTGCGAATGCGGCTCATGGCGTCCCACAGCAACTCTGGACACTGTTTCACTCTCATGGATTTTGGCGCCGTGGACGACGCTGAAGAACAGACTTGGGCATGAGCGCTAGTAATCTCAGATAAACTGTCAGGTCTGGAGTGAGAAGAACGATCTGCAGGTAATGGAGGAGACGGAATGGTGGAAGACACACAGTCAGGAGGACGAGGAGATATCTCAAAGTGTGAAGTGGATAATAAACTAGAAGTTAACACTTTTTTACTTATCATGTGGTGAAGGTCAGGTGATGGAGATGTTATACCTTCATGATCTTGCTTGAATAATTCAGTAGAACTATGAAACAGGATTGGACCAAGATTCTGTAGATCATCTAAAAGGGTGTCTTTCTTTGAACTAGCTTCTTGTTCAAGTGACTCAGGATTTTCCTCAATGTTCTCCAGAAGGTTATGGCTGAATTTCTTCATGTCAGTAGTTTCAGGATGTTTGCCTTCATTAAGATTATAAATACACTGATCGACATGTTCACCAAGGAGTTTCTCCTCACCTTTCTCATCAAAACACTCTCTAATCTCTGTTATAGAGAAGGAATGATGAAGATTATTTACATCCCTAGAGAGGTTTTTTTCAGCGAGAGCACCCTTTTGGTCACATGTCTCGCTTGTGTTTTCCATACTGTTACCGGGGAGAGTTTGGTAAAGATTATTTGCATCATGTTTTGCATATGAAGTTCTGTCCTCTCTCAGGATGTCGTCTTGGACAAGTGTGTCACTGGCATTGAGAACAGAGCTATGGAGAAGGTTTGGATAGACATCTGAGATATGTTCTCCTCTCTGAATACCTTCATGAGCAAATGACTCATTTGTGTTTTCCACATGATGTTTGAGAAAAGGTGGAGAATCTTGAGGATCTCCTGAATATGAAAGGAGGTTCTGATTGGGACTGCTTTCTTGGTGAAGTGTCTCAGATATGCTCTGGGAGTTTAGGCAGAGACTCTGAAGATTTAACAGGTTCTCCTGACCACCTTCAATTCTGAACATCTCACTTGTTCTTTCCTGGTTATGAAAGGTGATTGATGGGTTCTCCTCTGAGGGCCTACCCTCTTGGTCAAACACTTTACTTCTATCTGGCTCGAAGCCATTAGGAAGGATTGAGCCTTTATTCTGTATGTCACCTGTATCAGCCAGGAGATCACTAATGTTTTCAACATGATCTCCTCTTAAATTTGAGGAGCTTCCCTCAGTGGGTTTATCTTCTTGAATAAGTGGCTCATTGGCGTTTTCCACACATCTACCAAGAAGCATTTGGTTGAGATCTTGTGTCTCGTCTGTTTTATGTAAGAGGTTTTCTTCTCTTCTCCTACATTTCTGACTGATGGTCTCACTGGTGTTCCTCAGGATGGTTTGGTTGAGATTCTGGAAACCATGACTCTCACCTGAGGGGCTGCCATCAGAGCGGTTCTTAACCTGTTTCTCCTTAATGTCATTCACAACTGTTGAGAAGTTTTCATCTAGAATGAGCTTCCTGTCTACTGACTTGACTTCATTTTCCTGTTTAGTGCTCTTCATGATCTCATGTCCAGTATGTGTGTTCACATCATCTCCATGAGTCACCTCCAGCATGGCTTCAGCTTCTGACACTGAACTTGTAGGTTCTTCCTCATTTGCTGTGGATGTTATTGGGGTTGGAATATTGTCACACTCTGCTTTTAACTGACTTTCAGATTCAGCTTCAGCAGATCCCTCTGAAGTCTCATGAAGCAGTTGGATGCTGGAATTTTTCATCTGAGTGGTTTCCTCCAGTTTGTGTGCTTCGTTAAAGGAATTCTGAAGTACAATTTCCAGAATTCTCTCTGCTCTTTCCTTTAAAGTCTCATGTTTAGGTGTGACTTCACCGGATGTGTGTCTTGTTTGGTTAATGTTCTTGTGCACTGAACCTCTGTCTGTAGCCTGTTCAGTGGGTTTGTGGTCACGATTACAATCAGAGCTGATGTACTGGACGTGTTCCTTTTCAGGAGGAACGATGAACTCGACTTTGATGACCACACAAGTTGCATCAATGACCACGAGACCCGTATTTGTCTCATTTGTGTTATTTCTTGGTTCTGATTGTTCACATTGACTTTTCCTGTTAATACCTCTGTCTGGTTTATTTATTTTCTCCAGAACGCCATAAGAGCAGTGGTGTGATCTGGGTTCCTTCCATAAGGGAAACTTCAGTGTGGATTGGTGATGTGGCACCACCGGTGTCGTGGATTTAGAAGACACAGGAGTAATATTGTCCTTGTCATTGTTAGAGTCTGTGTCTTCACGTTTCTTTTTGCGTCTTTCCTCAGTACTCTGCTTTCTCAGTTCCTCTCTGCCATTTCTCAGTTCCTCTACGGGTTTAGAAAGTCTTACATTTCTGCCACTCTGGTTTTCATGTTCCTCTCTGGGTCCTTTTGGTGTAGGGTCTAGGATAAAAGAGGTTAATGATCGACGTGAATCAGCTTCATCTGCCAGCTGGACTCGTTCTCGAGTTCCTGTAAGAATTGAATCTTTAAATAGAGGAAACGATTGGCTTATAAGTGGGTCATCATTAGGAGATCTGCAGGGACCCTTCTGAGAAACTAAACAGAACACTGTTCCTTCACTTGTTCTTCTTCTCTTGGGTTTAGTAAGTGTTATATCTGAATGTGATGTCTGATACTTCTCATGATGTCCTGATGATTGTGCTGTGAAAACATGTTGTTGGTTCTTTACCTGCTGCTGAACCAAGGGCCAAAGTTCCTGCTGATATTGTGTTCTGGAAGGACCTGGAAAGGTCATGGTTCCAGGTGTCTTATCACCTGATGAACATTGTATATGTTGTCTTCTGTCTGAGAACGGGACAAAACAATGTTCCATTTGTCTTACATTATGTGATCTGCTTCCAAATCTGTTCTCCATACTGAGGACTGGTTCTCTCAGCATTCCCGTTAGTTTGTTCCTGTCGGGTTGCGAGATGTATGGTGGAGGTGGTGTGTAGTCTGGAGGTCGGCTCCAAGAAGAACTCAGGACTTTGCTTTCGGCTTGCTCGTTTAACATTTTCCCAGAAGAATCATGTTTCAAAGAAGTGTACAGAGGAGGCGGGTATGATGTGACAAGGTTAAATTTGTTCTCTAAGATCTTTACACCGGATCTCTGACTGGGTTCTGTGCTGACTGATCTGCTTGCAGAACCTGATATCCTTTCAGCTTTCAGTGCATTTTGGATTTCGCTCCACATCTCTCCCTGAAGACGTCTTCTCCTGGAGAAAGAGTTATAATAACACCGCCTCTCCCTTTCCTCCAGCTCTCTGTAACTGTTAGCCCCGAACCCATCTTTATCCTTCTCTCGTCTGTAGTGTGTGGTAGCGGGTTGCCATTGATTACTCAAATCCCCTCTTTTCACCATCATCTTCTCTCTTCTTTCCCTTTGTCTCTCCATCAGACCTCTCTGCTTTTCTGCCTCATGATCAGTAAACTCAGGACACCGTCCACCCTCAGTGGTCCAGTTTACTTGGTTTTTTACGCTTCTGGATCCTGCATATTTCCAGCTGATGGGTTCTCCGAGGCTTCTGTGATATCTGAAAAGAAAACGAGGAGAGTGTTGTCTTGGTGAAGTTTGGACAGCGCCAGAATAATCAATGTTATAGTCATTCTAGTAAAATCACTAAATAATTATTAGGAGTCAGTATGTACTAAATATTAGATCTAATCTAATCTAATATAATCTGCTTCTGGGATCTGACCAGGTTAATCATTTTGCTTAGAATAATTCGTCATCCTGATATTTTCCTTTACGTTTCCCAATGTCGAGTTTTTCATCATGCCTCTGAATGGATATCTCAGTTTATTTTTATTTTATTTATTTTCTAAGAGCTGTATATAAATAAAACAAGTGATACAATTAAAAAAAAGAATCACAGCAAGAAACAAGAGCTTCGGAATACTGCCATCTAGAGGATTTGATGAGTATTATCATATCAAGCTGGAAAATAAGCTCAGTTCAAATTAAACAGCTGAGCCACGCCCACTTGATCAGCAGAGTGGGCGGAGTTCTGTTTTATTTTATTGTATTTTACGTTGAAAGGCAGCATAAGGTTCTAAACTTCACACACTGCTGCTTTAAAGGCGATTAAGTGACTGATAAATAAAATGTCTAAACATTTCACTGAAATAAAGTTTTAAAGTGTTTTAAAGTGGGTTTGTTTCAGATGCTAGGATTAAATCAATGTTCTCACATGAGCTTCAGTTTCTAAATGATGAGTTCATGACTGAGAACCTTTTCTAATTCTGAGTTTTAGTGTTTAGAACAAGATTAAATGTCGTTCTAGTAGAAATGTTAAAAACTAAAGAGCGTTACATACGTGTGTGAACTCGAGCTCCATCCTGGAAAAGTTCTGTATTTATCACATGCAGAGAAGTTTCTCTCTCTTCTGTCCAACAGTTCCATCAGTTACACTGATTTCAAAATGATCAAAAATTTTAATATACATTCATTTTTTTATAAGAAATTCAGAATACACACTTCTACAGAATAATATCACACAACATACAAAAACATCACAAGAGCAACATGATAAACAAATAACAGCTTTATACATTATAAATAATGTCTAGTGAAACTCTTGTTTATCTAATATAAATCTAATCTAAATCTGACAGTAAACATAAGGAACTTTTACAAAAGAGTAAATACACTTCATTCAGCTATAAAGTCAATAGTTGTTCTTTAAAGTATTATAATTATTATTATTAATATTATTATTATTATTATTATTATTCTGAATTTATATTTAGGTATGTTCTAGGTATGTTCTATGTTATTTGGACAACATTCCAAATAATGAATAACATCACTCTTCTCTAAATAAAACTGTAAATATAAGATTTAAATATAATTGTTTATAAAATAAGATATTGTGTAACTGCACTCAGAGAGAATCTGATTAAATTATTATTTACCTTTACATACACACACACACACAGAGTAAATCAGTGTCTCACACACACGTGCTGTTCGATGTGAAGTCCAACAGCTCATCATGAAGAGTGATGTTTGAGATTGTCCTGTTTTCACTGTGACTCCACCCACTTTTCATTTACAATCATCTCAGGTTTTTATTCGGTGTTAAAACTCCACCCTCCTGCCAACATGTTCATGAGGAATGTAATTAAGTTGAACAAAGTTGCTGTTGTGAATGTAAACACTCCCAAAGTCTGGAGGGGAGAAAGAACCTAACACACACACACACACACACACACACACAGACAGTAATGTGTAGATCAGCAGGTTTTGAAAGTCAAGGTTTTTGTTGCAGAAACAAAGCGAGACTCAAACACACTGAGCTCAACAACACGCTGCAGAATCCACAAAATCCTCCAACACACAGAATACAATCACTACAGCACCAATGACCACATTTTATTACAGTTTATAATTATACATTTATAATATATATACATTTATAATATATATATATATATATATATATATATATATATATATATATATATATATAATATTTTGTGTGTGTGTGTGTGTGTGTGTGTCCACAACTTTTAAATAAGTTTTTAATAAAGTCAGCCGCTCCAGGATTACATGATTTTGTGATCGCAGAAATTATAGATAAATCAGGGAAACTGCGATATTCGGAGAAGTCACAATTTTTTCAAAATGATCGCAGATTTTCCGCAGATATGGCAAAAGTGACAACACACATTCAGCCAAAGCCCTCTTCCATTCACGTGTGTAGAACGTGAGTACACATAAAAGTTCTCATTTACCATCAAACACCACTATGAAAGCGCAGAACTATTTCCTGCGATTGCAATTTCAAAAAAAGTGAAAACATTTGTTTTTGGCTGCAACAATCACAAAAAACTTCCTGTATGCACTGTAAAGGAACACAAGTCAGTAAGTGTGTCCTGATTTTAGTTCCTGTTCCAGGATTCAGTACTTTACTCAGGAGTTTGCTGATAGATTAAACACAAAAATAACGGATTCTCTAAAACCATCTAGCATCTGTGTTGATTATGAAGCGCTTCATATATGAGACAGCAAAGAGTAGTGCGCGTGTGTGTGTGTGTGTGTGCGTGTGTGTGTAGATGCATAAAAAATGACATTACCCTTTACTGCACATATTATGTTATTCTATACAAAATATATTTCTTTGAATTGCTTTATAGAATTTTTTTATTTAAAAAAAGTTTGGATTTTTTAATTATAATATGAACAAAGGAAGAGTTTCAGTCCTCCATCATGTTGTTATTCTCAGTAACATTCACAGTTCCTGCACAGGAACAAAACCTCATCCAGGAACCATGAAGTTCAGAAAAAGAAGTGAAAACCCCCTCGTTCATTCAAGTCTTTAATTTCACACAAAAACAGAAAGTTCAGAAACTGAATCAGAATCTGGATAAGTTTCTGTACAAACACCTGAGGACTTTATTCTTCAGAAAAACATCGTCAGTGTGTGAAAATAAACTTAGTACTGAGTCACATACTGAGTTTCAGTGCGTATGATAAAGATCTGTGATTCAGAGTGAGCTCTTTATCTGAAACTCTGCAGCGAAACAAATGGGATTGAGTCTGTGAACAGAAATCAGAACATCAGCAGATACATCAGGAAACAGCGTCACATGTTTTTTTTGGCCACAAGCTTCAGAATCTTAAAGCCTGCAATTTGATTGGCTCTCAGTACCTCCATACACCGCTTCCAGAAGGTTAAACGAAGTTCTGAATGCCATGTCATATGCTAAACCCTGCTTACATACACACACATACACACACACAGAGCTGTGATGTCGGTCCTTCCTCAGGGTTCCTGTGTTCTCCTCAGAGTGGCTCTGTAAATGTTAATATTTTTACGAGCGTCTCTGTTCACGAGTTCCACGCGAAAACTCTGAGGCAGCAAGGTGTTGTAGGACTCGTGTGTGTGGTGTTCTCTGCGTATTTTAGACGAGAGATAAACCACAGTGCCACATTTACTCAGATGGACCAGAGTGTGTAGAAGCAAAGGGAACGTCTCGGGCATGTAGACCATGTCTGAGCCGAGCACCAAATCCCACTGAGGTGAGAACCGTTCAAGGTCATGACCCCAGAACAGCGGCAGCACGGTGGGGGGTCCGCAGGCCAACCAGTCAGCGGCGTGTTAGAGTCAATGTTCCTCACAGTGTGGTTGAGAACCACAGGGAGATCCGTCACTGTCACACACGCACCTGCAGAGACACAACACTACAATAACACTACAGCCAGACAAACATTAAACAGGTTCCTCAAGGCTCTTTAGCTGGTTAACGGTTCCTGCTTTCTAAGTGGGTTCTTCTGCAGTCTTTTCTGAACAGGAGACTCTGTGTTTTGAGGCTCTCCGTAAAACCGTTCAGGTGTTCCCTAGAGGAACAAACAGGAGGACCTTTTGGGGTGCTAGAAGTCATTTACTAAGTCAGACAAATTAAAAGATAGATGGAGAGAGAGAGCCAGATATACAGACAGTCAGGTTACTGAGCAGTAATGTGAATCAGTAGTGTGATTAAACAGTCCCTCTATGCTCGCAGGAATTAACGCAAAATTCAATTCAATTAAATTTTATTTGTATAGCACCAGACTTTGTCTCAAAGCAGCTTTACAGAAATATATAAACACGGTATACAGACATTAAAAGTGCAAATTTATCCCAATTGAGCAAGCCGGTGGCGACGGTGGCAAGGAAAAACCCCCTAAGATGTTAAGAGGAAGAAACCTTGAGAGGAACCACACTCAGAAGGAAACCCATCCTCATCTGGGTAACAACAGATAGTGTGAAAAAGTTCATTATGGTTTTATATGAAGTCTGTTTGGCCTTAGAAGCAGCCGTAGTCCCAGCAATCTGGAATTGGAGTAGATGAGCGCTCCATACAGAGTTAAGACATCCGAAACAGATCAGTCAGGTCCGGAGAGCAGAAAGGATCAGGATCTGTAGTATCACCATAAAATCGTCTGTGAAACACAGATTCCGCAGAAATCAAAGAAACGCCGCAATATTTGGAGGAGCTGCAATTTTTCCAAAACTACAAAACGTATCAAGTGATGTCACAATATTAAACTCACCTAATTGAGCAGCCAGGATGCTGACCAAGCCGCCACCCGCTCCTAACTCCATCACACGCTTCCCACACACTCCCGCTCCAAAAACTGACACATCTCAATCCCCTGAGAACACACACACACACAGGGTAGAGTGTGTCTCATGTTTATTTTCTCTCTCTGTATATATATATATATATATACACACACACACATACACACACAAGTGCTGGTCATATAATTAGAATATTATCAAAAAGTTGATTTATTTCAGTAATTCCATTCAAAAAGTGAGACTACTATAATGTATACATTCATTACACACAGACTGATACATTTCAAGTGTTCATTCATTTTAATTTTTATGATTATAACTGACAACTAATGAAAACCCCAAAATCAGTATCTCAGAGAATTAGAATATTGCTTAAGACCAATACAAAAAAAAGGATTTTTAAAAATGTTGGCCAACTGAAAAGTATGAACATGAAAAGTATGAGCATGTACAGCACTCAATACTTAGTTTGGGCTCCTTTTGCCTGAATTACTGCAGCAATGTGGAGTGGCATGGAGTCGATCAGTCTGTGGCACTGTTCAGGTGTTATGAGAGCCCAGGTTGCTCTGATAGTGGCCTTCAGCTCTTCTGCATTGTTGAGTCTGGCGTATCGCATTTTCCTCTTCACAATACCCCATAGATTTTCTATAGAGTTAAGGTCAGGCAAGTATGCTGGCCCTTTAAGGACAGGGATACCATTGTCCTTAAACTAGGTACTGTTAGCTTTGGCACTGTGTCTTGTTGGAAAATTAAATCTGTATCTCCATAAAGTTGGTCAGCAGCAGGAAGCATGAAACTTCCTGGTAGATGGCTAAAACTTCCTGGTAGACGGCTACATTGACCTTGGACCTACAGATGACATGGCACCCCACACAATCACTGACTGTGGAAAGTTTACACTGGACTTCAAGCAGTGTGGATTCTGTGGAACACCTCTCCTCTCTTCCTCCAGACTCTGGGACCTTGATTTCCAAAGGAAATGCAAAATTTACTTTCATCAGAGAACATAACTTTGGACCACTCAGCAGCAGTCAGAAGCGAGATGCTTCTGACGCTGTGTCTTGTTCAAGAGTGGCTTAACACAAGGAATGCGACAGCTGAAACCCATGTCTTGCATACCTCTGTGCGTGGTGGTTCTTGAAGCACTGACTCCAGCTGCAGTCTTTGTGAATCTCCCCCGCATTTTTGAATGGGTTTTGTTTCACAATCCTCTCCAGGGTGCGGTTATCCCTATTGCTTGTACACTTTTTTCTACCACATCTTTTCCTTCCCTTTACCTCTCTATTAATATGCTTGGACACAGAGCTCTGTGAAGAGCCAGCCTTTTTAGCGATGACCTTTTGTGTCTTTCCCTCCTTGTGCAAGGTGTCAATGGTCGTCTTTTGGACAGCTGTCAAGTCAGTTGTCTTCCCCATGATTGTGTAGCCTACAGAACTAGCCAGAGAGACCATTTAAAGGCCTTTGCAGGTGTTTTGAGTTAATTAGCTGATTAGAGTCTGGCACCAGGTGTCTTCAATATTGAACCTTTTCACAACATTCTAATTCTCTGAGATACTGATTTTGGGTTTTTCATTAGTTGTCAGTTATAATCATCAAAATTAAAAGGAATGAACACTTGAAATATATCAGTCTGTGTGTAATGAATGTATACATTATACTAGTTTCACTTT
>JAFFST010040996.1:41782-53578 GCA_022414735.1 Noturus placidus
TTTTTGTGTGTATATATATATATATATATATATATATATATATATATATATCGGACTGAATCAAATTGAACAGATGATTCAGTTTATTTTAGTGACCTATGAATCGAATCACAAAAAAGAATCGTTTGGAGTTATCTGACTCAAAGGTGTAGTTTGAGAACAAAGAGCGTGACTTGATGACGTCATGCCGCAACATACATCCCGGAAGCGACCCCAGTGTCTTCTTAAATAATAGTAATAATAATGATAAAGCAGCTTTCCCAGCTTCTACATTGACCTTTGTCGAGTGGAGTGAATGGTGCTGATTAAAACTCACTGCGTCCCACACTGATGCTGCGATTCCCACCGAAAACCTCATTAATTATAAATTTCTGACCAAGAGAAACTGTCTTTAAATAAATGATCTTCAGCGGGAAACACTTAATTCGAATCTCCATCCATGGATGAATCACATTAAATGACACCAAAATAAAAGGATAATAAAGAAATAAAAGTCCTGATGTTCTGTAGTATTGTACACCTGCTCGGACAGTGCGCTTGCGCAAACACTACGCATGCGCGGTAACAAGTGCTTCTGCTTTCATTTGATCAGTTTCGGACCTCTTGTGTATGCGCGCGCGCACATGTATGTGACCACATGATGGCGCCAGAAACAACCTGAAGCAGACAGATGGCGCTCATCACTACACAACAAGAAGATGTTAAATGTTTCAAATTCTTCTTCTTTTTTTTTAAATATTCATCAAAAATAGATTAATTCACTTGTTTCATGTGTAGGGAAGCGTCTTTAATGAGAAGTATGCAAACAAAAGTATGGCTGTCTACGGAGTTGACCTGACACACACACAGGCACATGCATACACACACACACACACACATCAATACACACACGTGTAAACACACACACACACACACAGCGAGAACACAAGGCCACTGCATATTAACAGTTTGGGGTTTTTTTTTAGACTTCACTGGTTTTGTGGAACAGATATGACCGCAGTGTCAGGTTTAAATATTAGAGTGAGAAAAATGAGTTTGGAGGTGTAGACCAGCTACTTTGACTGATTAAAAGTTTACTCAGTTTGCTCTGCACAAGAAGCACACACTTATGTGAGCCATCCCTCGCCAAAAAGAGCTTTCAGAGGATCTAAATAAAGCTGGAAAGGCTTACAAAGTGATTTCAAAGACCTTAGAAATTCACCAGTCTACAGTTAGGCAAAGATTCGACAAATAGGACACTTTGGGTCTGTTGCTACTTTACCAAGAAGTGGGCGCCTAGTCAAAATTACACCAAGAGCACAACAAAGACTAATCAATGAGGTAAAAAAAACAACCTGGAATGACAGCCAAAGATTTGAGGGCATCATTGGAACTGGCTAACATCTCTGTTCATGAGTCTACAATACGTAAAACATTGAACAAGCAGGGTATCTACGGCAGGACACCACGAAGGAAGCCACTGCTTATTAAAAAGAACATTTCTGCATACCTGAAGTTTGCAAAAGAGCACATTGACACTCCACAGGTATGGGCAAAATGTTTTGTGGACTGATGAAACTAGCAATGAACTTTTTGCAAAAAACACAGCACTACATCTGGCATAGAAAGGGCATGGCATATCATCATGAAAACATCATCCCAACCGTAAAGTATGGTTGAGGAAACATAATGATTTGGGCCTGCTTTGCTGCATAAGGGCCTGGCCAGCTTGCAATCATTGAGGGGAAGATGAATTCCCAAGTATATCAAACATTTCTTCAGAATGTCTGTACGTCAGCTGAAACTGTGTAGAATTTTGGTGATTCAACTGGAAGATGACCAAAACACCAGAGCAAGTCCACAACAGAATGGCTTCAGAAAAACAAAATCCGCCCTTTGGAGTGATTTATTTTGTGTTATTAATTTAGGCACATTATATTTGTCAATACCCTTGACTTAGATGAAGATCAAATCACATTTTATTATAAATTTATGCAGAAAACCATGAAATTACAAAAGGTTCACATACTTTTTCTTGCCACTGTAGGCAGCATAGCAGTTATTTTATTCACCATTATTACTCTTTAATTAGTTTTAAAAAATCAACAAATTTCATTGCTAATTCTCTTTCAAAATAACAATTTATTATAAGGCATTAAAAAGTATAAAAAGCTCAGCTGATGAGTAACAGTACAATAATAGTCATGCTACAATTATACTACAGTAACAACAGAGTAACACTACAGTGTCACTATAGTAACTACAGTAACAATAGCATTAACAGACCTGAGTGATGGGAAAGCGTCGTATTTAAG
Source organism: Noturus placidus (assembly GCA_022414735.1). Taxonomy (NCBI): domain Eukaryota; kingdom Metazoa; phylum Chordata; class Actinopteri; order Siluriformes; family Ictaluridae; genus Noturus; species Noturus placidus. The sequence continues at coordinate 44,077 of JAFFST010040996.1, forward strand.
CACCAGTACCTGGACATTAATATCATCACATGTGTAAGTAAATAAAGTGCTACATGAAGGCTATCATCTGATTTTACAGTCTGATTTCAGTCACATGTGAGATTTAGACACAAATTACACAATTTACACAAATTCTAGTTACAGAAATAAAAAACAACATATTTTAAAAACAGTTCGAAAAAACGAGACATCAGGATCAGCTCACAATTCCACAGAACTCAGAGGAACTCAGAGGGTACTAGAGAGGCGTGTCCACATAGGAATTATTCATTTGTTCCTGAGTGTTTTCTTCAGCTTCTCATCTGTTCCTTATCCAGAAGACAAGATGAAATGATGTCTGTAAAGAGCACTGTGTGAGAACACACACACACACACACACACACACACAGAGTGTTGGACTGGAACAAACACTCTCCACAGCTGTTTTCTGCTTTATTTCTCCTGTGCAGATGTTTTCATACTGCTGTATGCAGAGACTCAGAGCTCGACGAACTGTAGATTAATTTCTCTGTCTGGAACCAGGACGGTTCGGGTCATAGGTCGAACCACATGGCTGCTCTGATCCGGCTTTACATCAAAATGCAGTAAAATCTGGAGTTGGAAAGACAGAAATGCATTTGATTCCTGTGGAATTAAACTGAATTAAATGACCAGAACCCTGAGAGCGTTAACAAATGAAATGAACCTCGTACCCGACTGAGGGCCAGGTATAACTCCAGTTCTGCAATTCTGCGGCCGATGCAGCTGCGCTTGCCAACTCCGAAGGGAAGAGAGGAATAAGGGTGATTCCCTTCATCACGACTGATCCATCGCTGTGGCATAAATGAGTTCGGGTCAGAAAACTGAGCCGGATCACGTGATGTGGCATAATGGCACAGAGTGATGAGTGTCTGTAAACAGGTAAACACACATTATAGTGAAGGACGGGGTTGTAATAGAGGGTAGGGTTATAATAGAGCATGGGGTTATAGTGAATGGTGGGATTATCATGGACAGTGGGGTTATAATAGAGGGTGAGGTTTTAGTGAAGGGCTGGGTTATAATAGAAGGAGCGGGTAAAGAGAAGGGTGGGGTTATAGTGGAGAGTGGAGTTAGTAATAACTTTGTTGTTATTATCAATTTACAGATTTATAATGAAATAAGATCTCTGTGAAATTTCTGGGTTAAATGTAATAGAACAGGCTTTAACATTAGAATACCAATAATGCACTGCAGAAAGGTCTACGTGATGTAGTATAGCAGGTAAAGAATACCCATAATGTACTACAGTTTTTGTAGCCTGTGTAGTGTATAAAGCATGTGGATTTGCGACACGTCCACAGTGGAGTGATGATGCCAAAGTGCAGCACTGTACATTACTCATTCTGTTTCAAAATTAGTGTAGTGCACTACATAAGTGCACCTCATGTTCAGGTGAAGGGCACAGGGAACATTTAAGACATGTATCTGAGGTGAACTATAGGTCAAGCTTTAATAGTATCAGATCTCTGATTATTTACTATGTGTAGCTATTCTGTGCAATAATAAATACACCTACTTTTTTGGGAATGACGTAGCCTCCGACTGTAATATTCCGATCTGTGATGACTCGGGCGTTCCCAGGAATTACAGGATACAGCCTGTTTATATTCAATAAAACACTGAGTATTAGAATCAGTAACCTGACATTTCCATCAGACAGTCAGAACACACCATACTGCTCTAGGCCAATCAGAACACACAATAATGCTCTCGGCCAATCAGAACACACAGTTCTGCTCTCGGCCAATCAAAACACACTGGATGGCCTGATATTAGTGAGGAATGAAAAGGAGAATTTACACAAGAAAAATATAATGGAATAAGCCTCTGAACCTGGTGATTTCTTTAATGACAGCCTTCATCAGAGGCATGGCCGCTACATCAGCTGCTGTTGGGATTCTTCTGTCTCCCAGAACCTTAATGACCTCTGACCTCAAGGATGCCTGGATGTGAGGATGGCGGGAAAGTTCATAGAGAGACCAGGACAGCGTACTCGAGATCTGAGAGACAGAACAGAAGTGATGAAGTGAACGTGTATTAAAGTGCTAACGTAACCGCAGCAACGACTGATAAATAAATAAATAAATAAACAGTGACTTTACCGTATCGACTCCTGCGAGCAGCAACTCCGTCACATTACTGTACACAGATTTCATGGGAATTCCAGCTCGAGAAAGGAAGTAGGTCAGATATCGCCCCTCCACTTCCTGTCCGCGTCCCAGCTTCTCCTCTTCCTCTTTAAGGCGCTGGTCGATGTGACCTTTCGCTGTGGAAGAGGAAATGCAGCCGTTCACGCGTTGTTGTAGCGATCAGCTCAACACTGGAGAGTTAAATGACACCAATGATCAGCGTAAACATTTCAGTCCTACACTCACCAAACTGGAACATGTAATCCCAGCACTGACAGAACATTCGCCACGGTTTAGGGAAAAGCCGATGGAGCCACGCCGGCATCGCCATGGTGAGTAGCGTCATCACAAACATGGTGTTAATGGACTGGATAAAACGTTCTGTTTCCATGGGCACCACTGCATCCAAACAGCCAATCCTGGACTCGAACAGTACCGAGGAAATACCTGAGACAGCGAGAGAAATCTCAATTTAATCTTTATTTAATCTCAGCAGTATAGAAGAAGAAGAAGAAGAAGAAGAAGAAGAAGCATTTATTTGTCACATCTACATTACAGAACAGTGAAATACTTTTCTTCGTATATCCCAGTTAGTTAGGAAGTTGGGATCAGAGCTAAGGGTCAGCCATGATACAGCGCCCCCTGGAGTAGAGAAGGGCAAGGGCCTTGCCTAACCTTCTGATGAGTAAACCGGATCCTTAACCATTGAGCTACACACTGTGTGTGTGTGTGCGTGTGTGTGTGTGCGTGTGTGTGTGTGTGTGTGTGTACCTTCGAGGCCAAAGCGGTAGAACTCTGCTGCGATGTCACTGACGACTCCGTGAGGATTTTGTTGTGTGCGTAGTTTGAGTTTAGTGATGAGGTCGGTCACTACAGCGTTAAGTGTGCTATCGTATGCCTCCACTGATTTGGGACGCAGCATGTGTTTGGCGAGAAGACTGCGGATTTTCTGCCACTCTTCCCCCTCACTGGCCACGCCCAGAGACAATATACCAATCAATCAAAAATTAAAGCAGTTACATTAATAGTTTTAATAAGGTGTGCATGTGTGTGTTTGTGTGTGTGTGTGCGTACGCGGTCAGCAGGCCATATCCGTGTCCTCTCTGTTTCCTGTAATCCTTCCAGGAGGAAATGTCTGACCTCATTGGCATGTGTCCTTCCTGTCTGAGCACTTGCTCTATCAGCTCCGGTTCTGCGACGTGAACCGTCAGAACAGGACCGAAACTCGCCTTCCACATCGGCCCGAACCGGCGCCGACCATCCAGCTGTGAACAAACACACTCACTGTAGTGCACATTTCACTCTGCAGTGCACAGCCCTACAGATTCTGGATCAGAACATAACACTTCATGTTCATGTTCAGGTGTGCTCAGGCTTGTGTATGTTGGTTCAGGTGTGTGTGTGTGTGTGTGTGTGCTCACCTGCATTTCGTGAAGTCTGGACAGTCCTCGGTTTGCCAGCAGGTTCAAGACAAACCTGACTGCTGATGGTCCAGGCATCTGATCCAGAGTCCTCACCTCTGCCACAGGTTCCACCCACTTAATCACCGGGGACACGCCCCTCCAAGACACACGCATCATCTGCTGCATCATCTTCACACTCTGTACTTACACTTCACACATACACATACACACACAAACAAACACACACACACACACACACACACACACACACACACTATCTCTGATGGGATGAGTGTATCCCCCACACACTCCCGCCCTGTATTTATAAGGCACATATTCTCAAACACTGCTGATAATAACCCATTACTGAGAGAAAGGGGGCGGAGTTGTCCTGGAGGTGTGGCCAATCAGACTGCAGGCCTTCGCCAAACCCCTGAATTCTGAGCACACTGTCGGCTTTCTAATGAAACTGAATAAAAATACATAGAAATGAGAGAGTAACATGAATTAACATCTGCACTGCTGAATTAAATTAACATCTGCACCGCTGAATTAGCACCTGCAACGCTAAATTAACATCTGCACCGCTGAATTAACACCTGCATTGCTTAATTAACATCTGCATTGCTGAATTAACACCTGCACTGCTGAATTAACACCTGCATTGCTTAATTAACATCTGCATTGCTTAATTAACATCTGCATTGCTGAATTAACACCTGCACTGCTGAATTAAAATCTGCCCCGCTGAATTAACACCCGCATTGCTGAAATAACATCTGCACCGCTGAATTAACACCTGCATTGCTGAATTAACATCTGCACCGCTGAATTAACACCTGCACTGCTTAATTAACACCTGCATTGCTGAATTAACACCACTGAATTACCACCTGCATTGCTGAAGTAACATCTGCACCGCTGAATTAACACCTTCACTGCTGAATTAACACCTGCACAGCTGAATTAACACCTGCATTGTTGAATTAACATCTGCATTGCTGAATTAACACCTGCACTGCTAAATTAAAATATGCCCCGCTGAATTAACACCTGCACTGCTGAATTAACATCTGCACCGCTGAATTTACACCTGCATTGCTGAATTAACATCTGCACTGCAGAATTAACACCTGCATTGCTGAATTAACATATGCAACACTGAATTAACACCTGCACTGCTGAATTAACATCTGCACTGCTGAATTAACACCTGCATTGCTGTATTAACATCTGCCCCGCTGAATTAACACCTGCATTGCTGAAATAACATCTGCACCGCTGAATTAACATCTGCACCGCTGAATCAACACCTGCATTGCTGAATTAACATCTGCACCGCTGAATTAACACCTGCATTGCTGAATTAAAACCTGCACCACTGAATTAACATCTGCACTGCTGAATTAACACCTGCATTGCTGAATTAACATCTGTACCGCTGACTTAACACCTGCACCGCTGAATTAACATCTGCATTGCTGAATTAACACATGCACCGCTGAATTAACATCTGCATTGCTGAATTAACACCTACATTACTGAATTTACACCTGCACCACTGAATTAACACCTGCACTGCTGAATTAACACCTGCATTGCTGAATTAACATCTGCATTGCTGAATTAACATCTGTACCACTGAATCAACAACTGCATTGCTGAATTAACACATGCACTGCTGAATTAACATCTGCCCCGCTGAATTAACACCTGCATTGCTGAAATAACATCTGCACCGCTGAATTAACACCTGCACCGCTGAAGTAACATCTGCACCGCCGAATTAACACCTGCATTGCTGAATTAACATCTGCACCGCTGAATTAACACCTGCATTGCTGAATTGACATCTGCACCACTGAATTAACACCTGCATTGCTGAAATAACATCTGCACCACTGAATTAACACCTGCACTGCTGAATTAACATCTGCACCGCTGAAGTAACACCTGCACCGCTGAATTAACACCTGCACTGCTTAATTATCATCTGGCCTGCTGAATTAACACCTGCATTGCTGAAATAACATCTGCACCGCTGAATTAACACCTGCACCGCTGAAGTAACATCTGCACCGCCGAATTAACACCTGCATTGCTGAATTAACATCTGCACCGCTGAATTAACACCTGCATTGCTGAATTGACATCTGCACCACTGAATTAACACCTGCATTGCTGAAATAACATCTGCACCACTGAATTAACACCTGCACTGCTGAATTAACATCTGCACCGCTGAAGTAACACCTGCCCCGCTGAATTAACACCTGCATTGCTGAATCAACATATGCACCACTGAATTAACACCTGCACTGGTGAATTAGCATTTGCACTGCTGCATTAACACCTGCATTGCTGAATTAACATCTGCGCCGCTGAATTAAAACCTGCATTGGTGAATTAACATCTGCACCCCTGAATTAACACCTGCATTGCTGAATTAACTAATGCAACACAGAATTAACACCTGCACTGTTGAATTAACATCTGCACTGCTGAATTAACACATGCATTGCTGAATTAACACCTGCACCACTGAATTAACATCTGCACCACTGAATTAACACCTGTATTGCTGAATCAGCATATGCACCACTGAATTAACATCTGCACCACTGATTAACACCTGCACCGCTGAATTAACATCTGCCCCACTGAATTAACACCTGCGTTGCTGAATTAAAACCTGCACCGCTGACTTAACACCTGCACCGCTGAATAAACATCTGCATTGCTGAATTAACATCTGCACTGCTGAATTAACACCTGCATTGCTGAATTAACATCTGTACCGCTGACTTAACACCTGCACCGCTGAATTAACATCTGCATTGCTGAATTAACACATGCACCGCTGAATTAACATCTGCATTGCTGAATTAACACCTACATTGCTGAATTAACATCTGTACCGCTGACTTTACACCTGCACTGCTGAATTAACACCTGCATTGCTGAATTAACACCTGCATTGCTGAATTAACATCTGCACTGCTGAATTAACATCTGCACCGCTGAATTAACATCTGCACCACTGAATTAACATCTGCATTGCTGAATTAACATCTGCCCCGCTGAATTAACACCTGCACCACTGAATTAACATCTGCATTGCTGAATTAACACATGCACCGCTGAATTAACATCTGCATTGCTGAATTAACACCTACATGGCTGAAATAACATCTGCACCGCTGAATTAACACCTGCACCGCTGAATTGACACTTGCATTGCTGAAGTAACATATGCAACACTGAATTAACATCTGCACCACTGAATTAACATCTGCACTGCTGAATTAACACCTGCATTGCTGTATTAACATCTGCCCCGCTGAATTAACACCTGCATTGCTGAAATAACATCTGCACCGCTGAATTAACACCTGCACTGCTGAATTAACACCGGCATTGCTGAATTAACATCTGCACCGCTGAATCATCACCTGCATTGCTGAATTAACATCTGCACCACTGAATTAACACCTGCACTGCTGAGTTAACATCTGCCCCGCTGAATTAACACCTGCATTGCTGAATTAAAACCTGCACCACCGAATTAACACCTGCATTGCTGAATTAACATCTGCCCCGCTGAATTAACACCTGCATTGCTGAATTAAAACCTGCACCACTGAATTAACACCTGCATTGCTGAATTAACATCTGCACCACTGAATTAACACCTGCATTGCTGAAGTACCATCTGCACCGCTGAATTAACACATTCACTGCTGAATTAACATCTGCACCGCTGAATTAACACCTGCACTGCTAAATTAACACCTACATTGCTGAATTAACATCTGCATTACTGAATTAACATTTGCACCGCTGAATTAACACCTGCACTGCTGAATTAACACCTGCACTGCTGAATTAACACCTGCATTGTTGAATTAACATCTGCATTACTGAATTAACATCTGTCCCGCTGAATTAACACCTGCATTGCTGAAATAACATCTGCACCACTGAATTAACACCTGCACTGCTGAATTAACATCTACACTGCTGAATTAACACGTGCATTGCTGAAGTAACATCTGCACCGCTGAATTAACACCTGCATTACTGAATTAACATCTGCACCGCTGAATTAACACCTGCATTGCTGAATTAACATCTGCACCGCTGAATTAACACCTGCATTGCTGAAATAACATCTGTACCACTGAATTAACACCTGCACTGCTTAATTAACATCTGCACCGCTGAAGTAACACCTGCACCGCTGAATTAATACCTGCACTGCTTAATTATCATCTGGCCTGCTGAATTAACACCTGCATTGCTGAATCAACATATGCACCACTGAATTAACACCTGCACTGCTGAATTAACATCTGTCCTGCAGAATTAACACCTGCACTGCTGAATTAACATTTGCACTGCTGAATTAACACCTGCATTGCTGAATTAACATCTGCGCCGCTGAATTAAAACTTGCATTGCTGAATTAACATCTGCACCGCTGAATTAACACCTGCATTGCTGAATTAACTAATGCAACACAGAATTAACACCTGCACTGCTGAATTAACAACTGCACTGCTGAATTAACACCTGCATTGCTGAATTAACATATGCACCACTGAATTAACATATGCACCACTGAATTAACATCTGCACCACTGAATTAACACCTGCACTGCTGAATTAACATCTGCCCCACTGAATTAACACCTGCATTGATTAATTAAAACCTGCACCGCTGAATTAACACCTGCACTGCTGAATTTACATCTGCACCGCTGAATTAACACCTGCATTGCTGAAGCAACACCTGCACCACTGAATTAACATCTGCCCCGCTGAATTAACACCTGCATTGCTGAATTAACATCTGTACCTCTGACTTAACACCTGCACTGCTGAATTAACACCTGCACTGCTGAATTAACACCTGCATTGCTGAATTAGCATCTGCATTACTGAATTAACATCTGCACCACTGAATCAACAACTGCATTGCTGAATTAAAACCTGCACTGCTGAATTAACATCTGCCCCGCTGAATTAACACCTGCATTGCTGAAATAACATCTGCACCGCTGAATTAACACCTGCACTGCTGAATTAACATCTGCACCGCTGAATTAACACTTGCATTGCTGAAGTAACATCTGCACCGCTGAATTAACACCTGCATTGCTGAATTAACATCTGCACTGCCGAATTAACATCTGCACTGCTGAATTAACATCTGCACCACTGAATTAACATCTGCATTGCTGAATTAACATCTGCACCGCTGAATTAACACCTGCACTGCTGAATTAACATCTGCACCGCTGAATTAACACTTGCATTGCTGAAGTAACATCTGCACCGCTGAATTAACACATGCATTGCTGAATTAACATCTGCACTGCCAAATTAACATCTGCACTGCTGAATTAACATCTGCACCACTGAATTAACATCTGCATTGCTGAATTAACATATGTACCGCTGAATTAACACCTGCACTGCTGAATTAACATCTGCCCCGCTGAATTAACACATGCATTGCTGAATTAACACCTGCACTCCTTAATTAACACCTGTACCACTGAATTAACACCTGCACTGCTGAATTTACATCTGCACCGCTGAATTAACACTTGCATTGCGGGGCGGCTGTGGCTCAGTCGGTAGAGCGGGTTGTCCACTAATCCACTAATCGTAGGGTTGGTGGTTCGAATCCCGGCCCGGGTGATCCCATGCCGAAGTGTCCTTGGGCAAGACACTGAACCCTAAGTTGCCCCCGATGGCAAGCTAGCACCTTGCATGCAGCTCTGCTACCATTGGTGTGTGAGTGTGTCTCATTTGTAAGTCGCTTTGGATAAAAGCGTCTGCTAAATGAATAAATGTAAATGTAAATGTAAATGCATTGCTGAATTACACCTTCATTGCTGAATTAACACCTGCATTGCTGAATTAACATCTGCACCACTTAAT
>JAFFST010040996.1:53716-75325 GCA_022414735.1 Noturus placidus
TCTGCACCGCTGAATTAACACTTGCATTGCTGAAGTAACATCTGCACCGCTGAATTAACACCTGCATTGCCGAATTAACATCTGCACTGCCAAATTAACATCTGCACTGCTGAATTAACATCTGCACCACTGAATTAACATCTGCATTGCTGAATTAACATATGTACCGCTGAATTAACACCTGCACTGCTGAATTAACATCTGCCCCGCTGAATTAACACATGCATTGCTGAATTAACACCTGCACTCCTTAATTAACACCTGTACCGCTGAATTAACACCTGCACTGCTGAATTTACATCTGCACCGCTGAATTAACACTTGCATTGCTGAATTACACCTTCATTGCTGAATTAACACCTGCATTGCTGAATTAACATCTGCACCACTTAATTAACACCTGCATGGCTGAAATAACATCTGCACCACTGAATTAACACCTGCATTGCTGAATAAACACCTGCACTGCTAAATTAACACCTGCATTGCTGAATAAACATCTGTATTACTGAATTAACATCTGCACCACTGAATTAACATCTGCACCACTGAATTAACACCTGCACTGCTGAATTAACATCTGCCCCACTGAATGAACACCTGCATTGATTAATTAAAACCTGCACCGCTGAATTAACACCTGCACTGCTGAATTAACATCTGCACCACTGAATTAACACCTGCACTGCTGAAGCCACACCTGCACCACTGAATTAACATCTGCACTGCTGAATTAACACCTGTATTGCTGAATTAACATCTGTACCGCTGACTTAACACCTGCATTGCTGAATTAACATCTGCACCGCTGAGTTAACATCTGCACTGCTGAATTAACACCTGCATGGCTGAAATAACATCTGCACCACTGAATTAACACCTGCATTGCTGAATTAACATCTGCACCGCTGAGTTAACATCTGCACTGCTGAATTAACACCTGCATGGCTGAAATAACATCTGCACCACTGAATTAACACCTGCATTGCTGAATTAACATCTGCACCGCTGAGTTAACATCTGCACTGCTGAATTAACACCTGCATGGCTGAAATAACATCTGCACCACTGAATTAACACCTGCATTGCTGAATTAACATCTGCACCGCTGAATTAACACCTGCATGGCTGAAATAACATCTGCACCACTGAATTAACATCTGCACCACTGAATTAACACCTGCACTGCTGGATTAAATGAATACCTGCACTGCTGAATTAACATTTGCACTGCTGAATTTAATTAACATACAGGACATAAACACTGAGTAATAATGTAGTTAATATAACACTGTATGTTATGAATTAATTAACTAACAACTAACCAACAACCTGTCCATTTTAACCTTGTAGGAGATTCCTGACTCTGCAGCATACACACACACAGACACAGACATACACACACACACACACACATGCACACACACACACACACACACACACACACACACACACACACACACACACACACACACAGCATATAGATTTATACAAAATCCAAAGATCCAGGTCAGACATTATCAGTTTGTGTGTCTGACCTGGATCTTTGGAATTTGTGTAAATCTATATGCTGTGTGTGTGTGTGTGTGTGTGTGTGTGTGTGTGTGTGTGTGTGTGTGTGTGTGTGTGTGTGTGTGTGTGTGTGTAAATTAACTTTATCAGCTGTGAGAAGTGTTAAAGCTGTAAAGTGCAGACTCCACCGTGTGTGTGTTCAGGTTAAAGAGTCGGCTGATTTACACACACACACACACACACACACACAAACACACACACACACACACACACACACAAACACACACAAACACACACACACACACACACACACGAGCAGACATAAAGATCTGCAGTCACGTCAGACACACAGTGCTGTGTGTGATGTTACTGAGGCTCTGAGATGAGCCTGGAGCTCGGCAAACAGCGTGTGTGTGTTTAGTGTAGAAATATAATCAGTACTGAGAACTCGGCCTGGATAAAACTATGTCCTAACCAAACGTCTCGACCTCCTTTAGATTTCACAGAAGTGCAGAAAATGGAGAGATGGAGGGACGTGACGTGAGCTTTCAGCATGTACACTACTGCTATCATCACCTCACCTCATTAGCATATTTAAATATCGCCTTATTACCAAATTACCATATTACACCGATACTACAGTAGTGCTTGAAAACATCATCAGATTTTCACAGAAGTTCTAAAACTAGATAAAGAAAACCCAATTAAGCAAATGAGACATAAATATTATACTTGGTCCTTTATATATTGAGGGAAATTATCCAATATTACATATCTGTGAGGGGTAAAAGTATGTGCACCTTTGTTTTCAGTATGTGGTGTGAGCCCTTTGTGCAGCAATAACTGCAGATAAACGTTTGGGATACATTCCTCAGTACAATACAGCTTCAACTCTGGGATGTTGGTGGGTTTCCTCACATGAATTGCTTGCTTCAGGTTCTTCCACAACATACTGGATTAAGGTCAGGACTTTAACCGGTTTTCCCTTTAAAAGTCACTGGTATAATTCAGAACTTATCGTCTTGGTCCAGATGTAGAAAAACTACATTTTCAATGCACTGTGACTGGTTGAACACACTTTACCATAATATTAAATTACATATTACTATAACTGTTATAACATTTTATTACACCATATTAGCATATTATTTTATAACTATAATATATTAAAATATTACATTTCAATGCACCAGTATTGCTTTGGATTTTAAGCAAAACACAGAATATTTCACATAACTCATGATGATGATTCAGTTACAGTAGCATTAGTGAGGTTGAGGTCAAGCGCTGATGCTGATGTGAGGAGGTTCCAGTTCCTCCCAAATGTGATGAGTCAGCAGGGTTGAGGTCAGGGTTCTGTGCAGGACACTCAAGTTCTTATACCTTCTTTCACCCTTCACATACCATGCCTTTATGGAGCTCGCTTTGTGCACAGGTGCATCGTCATGCTGGATCAGTGTTTGGGGTTCTTAGTTCCAGTGAAGGGAAACTAATAAAAAGTATGACATGACATTTTTAAATTACTAAACAGTTGTAATAGTTGGTAAGTTTCTGTGGTATAAAATAAATGAGACTCTTGGGGTCATGCTCTTCACACACCTTTACTATGATATTACCATATTACTGTTATACTTATTATACATAACCATATTAATGTTGTAAATTGTAGATTTCACATAATCAGTTTTTATCTTTAATCTGAATTTCCTGCATGAAAAATCACCTTCACTCCTGTTTCAGTTATTGTACATAGAACTGTCTCAATTTAGAGAATCATTCAGTATTTTATCTGAAACTGCTTCCAAATGACTTCAGTACTCAGTAAAGCAACTGGGTGAAAGGACATCACATGGAGCAAAGACGTCAAAGGCCAAATCCAGAAATAAAATCTAGGACAGTTGCTGACACTTAGGTAATAGAAATCAGTAAAATCTCTCTCTCTTTCACACACACACACACACACACACACACACACACACACACACACACACACACACACAATATTTGTGTAAAATTAAACAAGAAATATTAATGTATGTAGTGATGTAGTGCGCTGCAGATAAGACTACAAATTAAAATTTTACATACACATTAAGAAAAAACATTAATGCCAGTGTTGCTAATAATCATGACTAATCAATTAGCACTGGAGTCATGCTAGCTGATATGCTAGATGCTAACATTTACTGAATATTATTTAGCTAATTTATCTGAGTGCTGCCGTGCGTCTGACTAGCACAGGAATTTTACACAGCTCAGTAATGATGATGTTTAATCTTTCTGTAGTGTGTGTTGTGTAGCTAGCAGTCAGAGCTGTGCTAATTCAGAGTCTATCTTGCTAATATATTGTTGTGTTTGCAGTAACTTGTATATGGTAATTAGCAAGTAGTAATAACGTCATCTCACACCTCGACACGTACTACACACAAAGTGGAAAACACAACATGGACGCCTCCACGAAAGCGTGTTTTGTTTGCTCTGTTAGAGAATATAAAGCCACTCATGAAAAGCTTCTTAAGTGCTCTTTTACACTTACAGGCCTGAGAGGCTCCTGCTTCTGTTCTACTGTAGTGACCTTTAAACCTTTATACAAAATTTTTGACTGAAATCGCAGCACAGCATCAAGAGCGGATAAGAGCGAGTAGCTTAGCAGCAAGCTAGCTGGCTAACATTAGTGATAACGCTAATGTTGATGATTACCTTCTCTAAACAGTGATCAGTACGGTCAGTTATATAGATTAACTGAGTACTGTATCTGTATATGAACTGATCTAAAACCAATGCTGCTAATCACTCATTTAAAAGTAGAGAAGATGAATTTTAAGCTGTTCTCAGTGTGAGCAGTCATGTTATTGTGACATCACTCTGTAAACAGGGAAATTTAAATTTAGTGTTGGGGGGTTGGTGGGTTTTACCAGCTGTAGATGGGGAATTACAGGTTATAGCCCAGCATAACTCCTCAAAAGCTACACTGTTTGTAATGAATGAATCAAACAAAAGCAATTGAAATAGTTCATTAGAACGAACGCTTCCTGTGATTTCCCCAAATTCAACTTATAATGACTTCTCCAGTCTCATAATTATTCAACCCCTGGAATATGCAATTGCTTTTGTTTGATTTATTCATTGCAAACAGCTGAAAGAGAGAATTTTACTGTTAGCTGAAGACAAGGTTTCATTTCTGACTAGCCTGTTTCCTTCCAACATGCTAGTCAGAAATGTGTTTCACACACAAGTTAGTTAATGATTTATGTTTCTCTGAAGTGACGGAAAAAAAATAGTGATTAAATATCTGAATAAATTTATCCAAGAAATTTATCTGACATAGCTGCAGCTAACTGACTCAGAGCCAAACACTGTGTGTGTGTTAAAGAATGAAGCTTTGAATTATTATGAATTTTATTAAGACGCATGTTTTTAGACGCTAGCTTTGTTAGTGATTAGCATAATGACATATTATTTGCTGACTTCGTGTTAGCTCCTAGCGTTTGTATCAGAACAGAATTAGTGATTATTAACTAGCATTTTATTTAAACTGTAGAATGTGTGAGTGTTTAAATGACTGAAGGGTATGATTATCAGGATTATTTTACATGTGATCACTCACCTTTCTGTGAACAGATCTGAGCTCAGGGAGTTTTACTCTGATTTATAGAGAAATGTTGTAACTGCTGTGAGAGTACACCTGCTCATGTTCAGAAAAGAGGCAGGAAAATAAAAACTGGAAAAAGCAGGTCTGTAATGAGAAACTCTGCTGTAGGACAGAAACCTATCTGGTTTTTATATTTAATATTACTGATGAGAACGATGAGGATATAAGAAGACACACATTAAAAGTTTTGTCCTAAACGTAATGTTAACTTAATAAAATCATTTGGAAGAAGAGCTAATGTTTAGAGAGAATGTTTAAAGATCACATCGGTCTCTTTATTAAAGCAGTTTTCACAGAACAGAAAGATGGACTTCAGGAAAAATCTGTTCAGGTTTGTGGGTGAAAGAGTAAAGGGCAGTGGAATGGACACCGGACACGGTGGCGTATCTCTGAGAGAGATTAACTTACTGCTAACTCAGGAAAAAGGGAAAACAGCAGACGACTGAAGGTAAAAAAACGACTTTCTGCCTGAACAGCAATGAGTTCAGAGGAATTCTGACCCATAACTGGTGTGTGACTCTGCAGAGGTCTGTTCTAAACCAGTTTTCAGAATAAAATACATATCATTAAACATTTATGAAACAGAAACATGAAAAGGTGCTTTATTTATTTGATTATTATTTACTTAAACAATTCTGAACTGAGGACTGCAGCAGAAATAAAACTGAATATTTAGTACTTTATCCACAAAAAACTAATCAGAGTGTAACTGTGTAAAACATGAATTAGGACCGGTTCTGTTTCTGAATAACAGGATGTGTGGAAACTTTCTCAGCCCAGAGTTAAATGGTATGTTCATAAGTCAGGAGGTCATGTGATCATTCCAGGTTTTTGATGGTCATGTGATCACTCCAGAGTTTTGATGGTAATGAGATCAGTCTGGGATTTAGACGAAAATGTTTCAACTCAGATCCTCAATTCGGCAAAACACAGCGAGGAAGTTCTTCCCTCCGTTTCTCTGTACCTTCTTCCCTTCTTCTGTACACGTCCCCAAACGGCCCACGATGATGTCATCCTTCTGTAGGGATAAAAGGTGAAAGGCCATGTTAAGGTGCTGCCAAAAGTACAGAAACTTTCTACTTATGTCTGCCTGCCCTACTGCCCATCCGTCTCACCCTCCATATACTTATGTCTGTCTCTCCCCAGTGTGGGAATAAACACGTATTTATAAGTGTGTGTTCCAGTCCGTGTATGTTGTGCAGGGGTGTGTGTGTGTTTGTGCGCGCGTGTGTAAAAACAGTACCAGCTCCTCCGCAGACACTCGGCTGAATAGCGGATGCTCTGTAAAGTGTTTCACCATCCACATGTGCACTTCCTCTACATCAGTCATGGTGTAAACTAAACCCTGGAAATCACACACACACACGTTCAGAAAAAAATACTATGGCATCACAAGTTGAACAGACAGCAGTGACAGCCTCACTTTATCAGATAAACACAAGACAAACAGATGTGAACATATACATTGTGTGTGTGTGTGTGAGAGAGAGAGAGAGAAAGAGAGAGAGAGATACCACTCTACGTTAAATACAGATTTTACACTCAGAGAGAGAGAGAATGACAGGCGAGATAATAAAGTGAATCAGATGAAGAAGTGAATCAGTTGATGAATCGGATGATTCAGTGTGTGAGTGAGGGACAGAAATAGATGCGAGTAAACATCAGCATGAGTCATCCGTGCCGTTGGCTTTTACTCTGATTTCCTGAATAATAAGAACACACCATTCACAGAAGCTGCAGTGTGGAATTTCAGAACCAAATTGTTCTTCAGAAACCAGCAGAACGCTGAGATGAAGCTTTCTCCAGTGTGAAGCAATCCCTACATGACCTAAACACAGACACAGACTGGAAATTCTCTCTCAGCCAGTCTTTGTCTCGGTGCATGCTTTTCTTACCCCAACTCGGAGTGTGTATGCATACTCCGCTAATAAAGTTGGACTGATGATCCTCCATTTGTGCTTTGTTTTTTTGAAATGTGGATCCGGAAACAGGAAGAACATCTTACTGAGCTGCACACACACACACACTTCTTGAGTGTTTGTACTTTGCTTATAAAGGCACTATACAGATGATTGTGTAATGAAATAAAGGTTAAAGTTAAAGTTAGATACAATAATGAGATCCATATCACGATAAATGACATTATCTTATTACATATAATATTATTATAAGATTATATACATACTTTATTATACATATAACAGTTAAACACTGTGTGTGAAGTTTTAACCCGAGTTCCTGACTCACCTGTCCTTTAGTGAAGAAGTTGGGAAGATATTTCATGGCGTTGCTGCGGAGACAGGCAATGTTCTGGTATTTTCCTGGCTCTGAGGCTCGGAGCGATCGGATTCGGTCCTGAACATAATCTGAGACTTTAACCCGAATCTCCAAACCCAGAATGAGCTGATCAGGGAACAGAGGCGATAACTCCACTAACACAGGGATGAAAAATAAATCTGATTAAATTAAATACATTAACATCATCCATCAGATCATTAATCATTCATGTGTTTGGTCTGTTTTAATAATCATTTACCTCCAAAACACAACATTCATCTGAATTTCTCCTTTATAATTCTTCAGCATTTCTATATCAGAAATAAAATGCAAAGTTTTTTTGGACTAAACTAGAAAATGCATCCTGTATAAAAAAGAATAAGAGCAGATAAAAGGAGTGATTAATAAGTTGAGATATAAATATTGCTCTAGAGGTTAATAATGTGATTGCACCCCCTTTTGGCTGATTAGGGATTTACAACCACCATTTTAACAAGAAAACCTTCTTAATCTATTAGTTTTAACATTTAAATGTATTATTAAATGAATGTAAATAATCAGGACATGTCTGACCTTTAATGCACTTTACCACATCGTTAATGTGTTATGTATTTTTCGTCACTGGTATTAAAATGAAGCGGAAGAAAAACGGTATTCATATTTGGTGAGAATGTTTAACAGAATGTTTTTACTATTTAAAAGAATCACAATTAAAATATACAAAAGGGAGAAAGTGAAATCTACTCAATAAATACGGAAAATGAACAGAAAAGAATCAGGAGTACTGTAGTGTTGTATAATGTGCTGTATTTAATATAATTACAGATAAAAGATGTGTTTAATTCACAGCGCCTCCTTGTGGCTGACTGTGGAAGTGAGAATAAGGCTGCCGTCATATGCTTTCAAAATAATCGAAAACCCATGAACATTCTCCAGTGTCTAATTCCAGGTCTGAGCTTCAGAAACAGTTCTGATCGAGCTTGTCTGATTGAGCATGTCTCATGTCTGATCGAGCATGTCTGTTTGAAAAATTTCATTGGTCAGTTCTTTATGTTTTAAATGCAGCTCAGTTTTAGTCATCACTCATACAAACCACACCACTCTCTCTCTCGCCTCCTGCGCTGTGAATGTGTTTACAGTTTTACATTATCGAGAAACCAAACTAGAGCTTCTGAGGAACACGTGAAAGCAGAATAAAGCTGTAATGAAGAATAAAGTGAGTTGAGGAGAAACTGGAGCTCAAAGTCAGAGGATTTTTAGTTTTTATCTGTCGTTCATATCTAACAGTGCATATCAGTACTGTTTCTCCAGAGAGAGATATTCTGCTTCCTGAAACCAGAGATAATAATACTGATAGTGTTTAGTGTGTGTGTGAGAGAGAGAGATATCTACCCAGCAGTCCTCCATATCCGCACCCGATATCAGCGAACTCCACCCAAGTGCTCCGTCCTATCTCCATCTGTTCATCTGAGCTGAAATACTCAGGATAAAGCTGAGACCAGTCCATCTGCTCTGGACACACAGGACTGAAACACACACACACACACACACACACACACAGAAAATGTGTTGAGTATAGAAGTATGAAGTTTTACTTTTGACTAAAAAAGCGAGCTGATGTCGGAGAATAGCGATATAGACACATTAACCTTATTATTAAAACATAAGTAGAAGATATAATACTATACACTAAAGACAGAAGATCAGATACAATATACTACTTTATATTAATGTTTTGAAAAGGATTATTCAGCATGAGAAAAGAGGCGTGTAATTAATCTCACTCAGTACATGTCTCCATCTACATCCACACACTGCATCTGTGTGTACTAACTTTTAATCAGCTTTTACATGTTTACATCTGATGTAAAATAAACAAATACATAATAAACCTGCATGTGGAGTTTCTGTTTCTTCTGTAAGAGGAAGCGAAGATAAAAGAGGCCTTTCATAATAAAAATAAAGCGGATTTTTGTTCATAAAACACTCACTACTCGAATGTGTGATCAGCCATGGGGTTAGAGTGAGCTCTCTGCCGATAAAACTTCTTTTGAGGCATACACACACTCATCCTGAACCTCCCAGTGTGTGTGTTCAAGTGGTACTGATGAAATAAAGCGCTTAATCAGAGAAAGTTAAAGTAAAACGAGCTAAACTGAGCTAGCAGCAACGCCGACACGCGACAGCCAAGAGGAGTCGCAGGACAATGACGTCACACCCCAGGCACAAAGAGAGGCGTCTTTGAATGGCTTAATAATAATAATAATAATAATAATAATAATAATAATAATAATAATAATAATAATAATAATAATAATAATAACATAAATGCGAATTCACAAAGCTCATTTTAATTAAACTCAATACTTAAAACATTTAAACTCCTTAAATGAAGAAAGAAAATACAAGAAATAAACAATGAATGTTTTCCTCAGCTTGTAATCAACACAGTTCAACTATTTCACTTATAGTAACAAAAGCTCAATAAAACTCATATCCCTATAAAAAATAACTCTAGACATATAGTTTATGTTAAAAGGCCGTCTCTGAATCATCATCGTGACAACAATGTAGAGAGAAATAAAATGATTTTTAGAAAATGTGTAAACGTTTCTGTTAATACGATAAAGAGAATATGGAGGTGATTATTACTCTAATGAATATTTACACTCAATACAGTGTAGAAATGTATATTAATGCCACTTTTTCCAGTTCACAGAAAAAAAAATTAATTAAAACTCATCTCCATTCTCTTATTGTTTAGATTGAAAATTGTGATGTAAACATGTTATACAGTGCCCTCCCTTAATATTGGCACCGTTGGTAAATATGAGAAAATAAGATTGTGAAAAATAGCCTTTATTGTTTAACTTTTTGATCTTTTGTTAAAAGAATTCACTAAAATACTCTGCTCTCAATGATATCAAGCAATTGTAAACACAGCACAGATTTATAGCATATCTTTGTTAAATATAGGTGTGCAACAATTATTGGTACCCCTATGAATTTATATTTGAAAAATATATTTGTATATTTTTATAAGTATATTCCCACTGATATTTAAAAAGTTGTTTTAGTACACCTGGGTGAGACAGAACAGGAAATTGTTCAACCATTCCTTTTTCACAGGGATATAAATATGAGGTAAAACACAGGCCAAATTCCTTTAGTCATTCATAACAGTGGGTAAGACAAGGAATATAGCTGTGATGTGTGGCAAGAGGTTGTTGAGCTTCACAAAATGGGAAGTGTCTATAAAGATTTCCACCATCAGGATAATAATATTATTAATAATAATAATAATTATATATATATATATATACACAAAAATATATTTGGCCATTTGGATACAAAAGTGTGTAAATAAATGATGCATCTTTCTAGCTTTAATTGCTTTTGTTTTAACAATGGTGAATTGAGTAAAGTGTCTGTTTTAAAAGAAATAAAACATTGCTTCTTTCCTAAGATTGAACTCTCACAGATATGAATAATAGATAATAACAATAAATGTATTATATATGTGATATGTGTACATATTTATATTTTTATTCATTTTATGTAGGTGTCTAAACAACATGTTTCAGTAATAAACATGTTGTTAATATGTTTAGTGATAAATGCTGAAAAGGTTTAACAGACATATTTTATAAATGATCTGCACTAAAATAAATAAATCCCTGTACTGAAATGAATTGAAGTGAAATGATTTTTAGCTTGGGAAATAATGAAATAAATAAACCGTTTATCAGCTCTAAAGCGCACCTGTCGGTGTGTGGGCGGGTCCAGCGGCGACGTGGTATCGTGGGTCGTACGCACTGGCCCCGCCCCTTGTCTGACGTATGAAAGCACAGGAAGCGTCTCATTTTCACAATGAGGGTTCAGTTAGCGAGCTGAGAGAGGTTTTATTTAGAAGTGAGGAGAAGCGAGAAAAGAGAACAGCTTCATCCGTGTGATATTTCTGTTTCTGAAGTACAGGACAAGTACCGGAAGTGTTTAAAAGCGCTTGAGGGAGAGAGAGAGCGAGAGAGAGAGAGAAGGCCAGATGTGCAGCTTGTGTGCAGTTTCTTACTTCTCGCGAGTTCTGGCGTGAAATAACTCGGAGGAAACTCGGTAAGTGGAGAAACAATCAGCGTTTCCTCTCTGATCTAACCCGTGTTCTGGGTTTACTGAGGGTTTAATGAGTCACGGGTTTAATGAAGCTTCATGTGGAAATGTCCAGATGGCAGATCTGCAGCGCGCGTGTGCGTGTGGGATGAACCGAGTCCTTCCGGCTCTGTGAGTTCGGTCCAATCAGCAGGTTAATTAGCGGGTTAATCAGCTCGAACTCTTAGCATCATCCAAGATTTGATTTTGGATTTGAACGGGTCAGGCTTCAGTACAGAGCTCAGGTGATTTCCTTGTGGATTTCATGAACAAAGCAATACCAGCAGCAGCAACACGTGTTTTAAAGAGAGACAGGGAGCTTCAGGGTCAGAAATAACACACACACACACACACACACACACACTGGGGGTTTTACTCAACTTCAGGCTTAAACACAGCTGATTTTAAAAAACAAATCTGACACAAATGAATGCTTTAGTGTTCCTGTACTGTTGTGTGTGTGTGTGTGTGTTCGTGAACACATGTGCAGCTTGAGTTTTCTGTTGAGTGTGAAATTGTCTGGTTTTGCAGTGAGGCATTAGAAAGACAGAGTTCAAGAATTTGTCTGGGAATGCTGTGTGTGTGTGTGTAGGGGTGTGTGTGTGTGTGTGTGTGTGTGTAGGGGTGTGTTGGTGAGAATGTTGGGTTGGCTGTCATCAATACAGATTCCATGGAGTTGGTACAAGACACACACACACACATCTATTGAGAGTAGGATAAATGGTTAATGTAAAGTGTTTATCCACAACATGAATAAATGAATATTAAGAATGTATATATTTAAATCATCCACATTAATATTAACGAGTTAATGCAGTACACTTTACTCTAGAATGATGTTAATGAGATCAGACAGACGGATATGTAAAGCTTGACTTCATACAGGGTGTGTGTGTGTGTGTGTGTGTGATTTAACACAGTGTGTGTGAGTCCGACTCCTCATTCTGCTGTGTTGTGATATTGTGTTTTGTAGCAGGTGATGGCGCAGGACGGGGTTGTGCAGTACGAACCGGTGGCGGAGATTGGGGGCGGAGCTTACGGGACTGTGTATAAAGCGCGAGATAAAGAGAGCGGCAAGTTTGTGGCTCTGAAGAGCGTCAGAGTGCAGACCGATCAGGAGGGGCTTCCTCTGTCCACTGTGAGAGAAGTCGCTCTGCTCAAACGTCTGGAACAGTTCGACCATCCCAACATCGTCAAGTACACACACACCATCACCCTGCTCAGACACCTGGAACAGTTCAACCATCCCAACATCATCAAGTACCTTTATTAGACTTGTGTGTGTGTGTGTGTGTGTGTGTGTTTCAGGCTGATGGATGTGTGTGCGAGTTTGAGGACGGAGCAGGAGACGAAGGTGACGTTGGTGTTTGAACACGTGGATCAGGATTTGAAGACGTATTTGGAGAAAGCTCCGCCACCTGGACTGCCCCTTCACCGTGTCAGGGTAGGAGTGATGTCATTAACATGATGGAATTATCACTCTTTAGGTTCTCATTTAGCATGCTGATGTGTGTGTGTGTGTGTGTGTAGGATCTGATGCGCCAGTTGCTGTGTGGTTTGTCATTCCTTCACTCTCACCTGGTTCTCCATCGGGACCTGAAGCCGGAGAACATCCTGGTGACAAGTCGTGGTCAGATTAAACTCGCCGACTTCGGACTGGCTCGAATATACAGCTGTACCATGGCTCTAACACCTGTGGTATACACACACACACACACACACACGGCTGTCTACTAATTAATATAATTATTTTAAATGCTGGAGATAAAGATTTTTTTTCTGGTGATGATTGAATTCAGAGGACGTTCACTCGGCTTTTTATTTCATAGCGAATAAACAAATCGCAGATATGAATCGCACACGAACCAATTTTTGTTTACTAGCTGGCTTCATCCTGGCATCGTAAAAGACCGCTAACATGTTTAATGAAGTTATTTTAATTAATTGCATCTGAAAGAGTTTTCTAATCTTCTCCATTGTTTCACTCTCTTGTTGGCATCCCTGGTTAAGGTGTGTAAACTCTCTCTTTTAACTGCAGACAAATTTGCATTTTTAGACTCGTGCTGGTATTTGTGTTAGAAATGCTAATTACAAACTGAGGGGCGCACGGTGACTTAGTGGTTAGCACGTTCGCCTCACAGGGTCCAGGGCTTGAGTCCCGCCGGGGCCCTGTGTGTGTGGAGCCTGCATGCTCTCCCCGTGCGTCTGTGGTCTCCTCTGGGTAATCCAGCTTCCTCACCCAGTCCAAAGACATGATTGGTGGACACTAAAGTGTCCGTAGTGTGTGAGTGTGTATGTGATGCCCTGTGATGGACTTGCACTCTGTCCAGGGCGTACCACGCCCTGTGCCCGATGCTTCCTGGGATAGGCTCCAGGTTCCCCATGACCCTAAAGGAGTAAGTGGTAGAGGATGGATGGATGGATAGATAAATTACAAACTGTTCAATCGTTTTTCCTCGACTTGATCTGGGAAAAAAATACGCCATTAATTAAAATCATTTCCTTTAATTTGTTTGAGGTGTTTTTCACAAATCCAGAATGCTCAGATATTAAAAAAAATAGTTATGTTTCGGATCTGCGATTTCTTTAATTGCTACGAAGTAAAAATCTGCGTGAGCTTCCTCTAAATGTGCCGATTCCATCATTTTTCCTAGGGGTCATACTTCTACACTTTATTTGTCACACAATTATTTTAATACTGTGTGTGTAAGGTGGTGACGTTGTGGTACCGTTCTCCGGAGGTTCTGCTCGGTTCTAGTTATGCCACGCCTGTGGATCTGTGGAGTACCGGCTGCATCTTCGCTGAGATGTTCACACGCAAGTGCGTCGGCGTCGCCACTCTGAATGCTTTGTCACACGTTCTTTCTGTTTTATTTAGTTTTTATTGGAACTCTCTCCTCACTGGGTTTTGTTTTTCCAGGCCTCTGTTTTGTGGGGAATCCGAAGTGGACCAGCTGACCAAGATCTTCTCGTACGTTTGAATTTTATATCACTTTGTTCTCGTGTGATTGCTGTTGTACATCGGTGAATAGACGAAGAATCTTTTTCCTCTGTTTGTCTTTTTTTCTCATCCTTTTCCCACTTCTCGATTTTCTATCTCTTCAAAAGCAGTAGCTTTAATAGTCCATAAAATGTTATTTAAAATTTACTTTATGTAATATAACGTCGTCCTTCTCGTCTTCCAAACAGACTCCTGGTGGATTTTAAAATCGCCATGAAATCAAAATGGAAGTTTTGTGGCTTTAGTGTGAATATTAATAGCCGTTATCTATAGGTTAGTGCGCTGAGAGAATCCGCATTTAGAAGATGTACACATACAGAATATAAAATGTATAATTTCTCTCTCTACCACCGATACGGATCAACAGTTTTGATGACATCACTCTGCACTTCAAATATTTTGTCCAATCAAACATTCTCTAGAATTTGAAGTGTCCTGACCCTGACATTTTTAAAAATCCATGGTATTAACTGTCAAGTATGGCTTAGCACGGGCTGTGAGGTAAGCTAAACGCTATTGGCCCCTTTTAAAAAGGGGAGGATCCACACAATATGCCCCGCCCTGTTTCAGTGGAAATTACATCAACACATTGAATAACGCTGTGTGTATCACGGTGCTCCACAGGTACTTTAAATGATTACTTTTGTGGGTCACTCGGACTCTTTCCTGTGCAGCTGATGCTGAATACACAGTCCAGGATGAAAGATGCTGACAGTGATGGAACAGTGTTTTTAAAAAAAGAAAGAGAGTTTCTGAAGAAATTTCTTATTACTTAAAGAAAACACTGAAGATGAAGTTAAGGAATTATTGTTTTTGGGAAATGCACCGCAGGATTGGACAGATGTTATGGTGTGTGTAAGTTGTTGGATATTTATTACGGTTCCTCGCTCTGGGGAAACAGCAGAGTTTTTGCTTTAATACATTGTTTTTTGTTCAGTAAACTAGTTGTGTATTAGCAGTGTTTCCTTCTGAGATGTTTTATAAAGTATGTATTTATTTATTAATATATTTAGTGTGTTTTTATAGACGGCAGAAAAACAATTAAATCATTCATTTAAGAGAGAATGTGCTGCTGGAGAGGATGTGATGGGTTAGAGAGACCAGGCTGAAACGCTGATCTGTCTTAAACATGGCTGTAGATAATCAGATCACATGAACTGCATCAGTTATCGTAGTTGGGGTGTGTGTGTGTGTGTGTGTGTGTGTGAGATGAAATATAATAGATAGTTGACAGTGTGAGCTGTACTGTGCTCTGAAACTCTCCTCACTGTTAAACACTGATCCAGTATTTGACTGATTTATAATGAACAAGTACTAATTCCTTTCCCCCTCTCTCATATCCCGCCCTTTATGTATGTTTTTTCTGCAGTGTGATTGGTCTGCCGA
Source organism: Noturus placidus (assembly GCA_022414735.1). Taxonomy (NCBI): domain Eukaryota; kingdom Metazoa; phylum Chordata; class Actinopteri; order Siluriformes; family Ictaluridae; genus Noturus; species Noturus placidus. The sequence goes on from JAFFST010040996.1 coordinate 69,688, forward strand.
ATGAGGAGGAGTGGCCTAATGATGTTACACTATCACGAGAAAACTTCAGTCCTCAGAATCCTCAGCCAATCACAAATCAGATCCCTGAGTTAACCAATGAGGGGGCGGATCTGCTCATGGTGTGTGTGTAGCGCTTAAACAAACACATACTAGCTCTATCTCTAATGCGCATTCTCTGTAATAACACTCACACTTTAATCTCACATACACAATAAAATATTATCACACTCACACACTATATATAAAAACATGCTTTAATCACACACACTATATATAAACATACACAATCATAAACATGCACACATATAACACACTCTTTATAATCACGCACTTACTGTACTCACACGTTCTCTATCGTTACTCACATATCTTTTGTTTCTTCTTTAACAGAAAATGTTGACCTTTGACCCCCTGAGGCGGATCTCTGCACTGAAAGCTCTGGAGCACAGCTTCTTCTCTGACCAATCCGATAACTCGTAAAGAAGGAGTGACTAGCTGCCATTAAAGAAAACTCTGGAATTCTGATTTTAGTCCAGAGTTTATTCACTTATAAAATAACATGGACCAAAAACTGACCTTTAACATGTACAGCATGGCTAATGTTTTATTCTTCTTATTTCCTTATTGTACTGAACCCCACTGGGCTGTTGTCAGTAACTCTCAGGGTCCTGACCCGTCCACACGTGAGGAGCGCCACATCGCGCACCGCCGTTTCTTCATACTGTCTCTGTGCAGCGAGCAACACTTCAGCTCTGTGCTGCAGTTTCACACTAAACACCATCAGTGTTAATAACATTAACATCACTCTTCTTCTCAGACTTTAACAGTCCGGTGTGGGAGGACGTCTGTTCCCTGCAGCGTGCCTCTTGCACTGCACCGCACCTGTAGCCTTTAATTTATGCGTCACGCTAAACCCGAGGTTGTGCTTTAGTTTAGACACCCAGTGTGTCTCAGCTGCTGGACTCGGTTCGGGGTGAAAGGGACATTTTATTTTTTACTTTAAGCTAAGCTGTTTTTTGTGATGTCGTGTTTTTTTTTTTTTTTTAATTTTTAACGGTCAGTTAAATCACTTCATACAGAAACACGACGCACAGCAGTGATGCCGATGCAACATTTCAGATTATTTCTATTTTTATAAACCGTTAATCAGCGGATAATAAACTGAACAAATTTTCCACTTTATAATCAAATCTGTAGCGATGAGCACCAGGTACAGAAAATTAATAATGTCATATCTCTTCTTTTTTTTCTCTCTGAAGACTTTTTTTTATATAAAGTAAATCTATAATAAAATAAGTTTATTATTATTATCATCATTGTAGAATAATCTTGAGAAAAGATGCGAGCTGATATTAAATGATTGTTTTTCTCTAACTGCCTAAACTTTTATTACGCTTTACTTTACAATTGAAAATGTTCTGCGTCGCTGAAAGAAAAGCCGTTACAGAGCACAAAGACGGACTGTATTCTTCACGATCAGAATACTGTTTGTTTGATCTGATCTCTGATTAGAATCTGGTGTAAATGATGATGGACTGAGACTCTCCCACTCTTCATCTTAATCATCAGTATTGAGTTTTTACTTTATAATTAAGAAAGATACAGGAGTTAAAGTGAATGTTCTGTAACTATAGAACCGAGTTTGAGGACACACACACACGGTTCTCTGCTGTTATTAATCCATAAATGTGTTCATGTTCAGTGTCTATTACCTTTAGTTGGTGTGTGTTCTGCGTTGGTCATTAAAAACAGTGAGAATGTATTGTTAATTTTCTCATTAAACACTGTTTCTTTTACAGCTGTGTATTTATTTATTCACATTTAACACTGCATTTAATCTACTGTAAAACAGTTATGAGATACAGTCTGTAAGATAATTAAGCAATTTTACACTCGCAGTCATGTTACACTGAATATCAACACAGCTGTGTAGGGCTGGAGTCAACGGGCTGCAGATAATAACAGATAATCACAGCTGTGATGATATTCAGTACAGCAGCACGATGGTGAGTGTGATGTTGATTTTATACTGCAGTTCTATAACTGTCAGTTACTCCAGAAATAACCCCAGAATATGGAGTAACTGACATTTCAGACACTAGGTCAAATATTTAGTATATTTTTGCTCTAGTTCCTAAAGAAGCCACAGCTGGATAGAGTGTTCCATGTTGCCATAGTAACGCACAGAGTGACTGACAGCCCGTAGTATGTGTAGTAACAGGGTGAAGTGAACATGGTGTAATGTACAGGGTGAAGTGAACATGGTGTAGCGAACAGGCTGAAGTGAACATGGTGTAGTGTACAAGGTGAAGTGAACGTGGTGTAGCGAACAGGGTGTAGTGTACAGGGTGAAGCGAACAGGGTGTAGTGTACAGGGTGAAGTGAACGTGGTGTAGCGAACAGGGTGTAGTGTACAGCGTGAAGTGAATGTGGTGTAGCAAACAAGGTGTTGTGTACAGGGTTAAGTGAACGTGGTGTAGCAAATAGGGTGTTGTGTACAGGGTTAAGTGAACATGGTGTAGCAAAGAGGGTATAGTGTACAGGGTTAAGTGAACATGGTGTAGCAAATGGTGTAGTTTACAGGGTGAACTGAACAAGGTGTAGTGAACAGGGTGAAGTGAACATGGTGTACTGAACAGGGTGTAGTGAACAGGGTGAAGTGAACATGGTGTAGCGAACAGGGTGTTGTGTACAGGGTGAAGTGAACATGGTGTAGGGAACAGGGTGTTGTGTACAGGGTGAAGTGAGCATGGTGTAGCGAAGAGGGTGTTGTGTACAGGGTGAGGTGAACATGGTGTAGCAAACAGGGTGTTGTGTACAGGGTGAAGTGAACATGGTGTAGCGAACAGGGTGTTGTGTACAGGGTGAAGTGAGCATGGTGTAGCGAAGAGGGTGTAGTGTACAGGGTGAAGTGAACAGGGTGTAGCTAACAGGGTGTTGTGTACAGGGTAAGTGAACGTGGTGTAGCGAACAGGGCGTTATGTACAGGGTTAAGTGAACGTGGTGTAGCGAACAGGGTGTTGTGTGCAGGGTAAAGTGAACATGGTGTAGCAAACAGGGTATAGTGTACAGGGTTAAGTGAACATGGTGTAGCAAATGGTGTAGTTTACAGGGTGAACTGAACAAGGTGTAGTGAACAGGGTGAAGTGAACAGGGTGTAGTGAACAGGGTGAAGTGAACATGGTGTAGTGAACAGGGTGTAGTGTACAGGGTGAAGTGAACATGTAGCGAACAGGGTGCAGTGTACAGGGTGAAGTGAACATGGTGTAGCAAACAGGGTGTTGTGTACAGGGTGAGGTGAACATGGTGTAGCGAACAGGGTGTTGTGTACAGGGTGAAGTGAGCATGGTGTAGCGAAGAGGGTGTAGTGTACAGGGTGAAGTGAACAGGGTGTTGTGTACAGGGTGAAGTGAACATGGTGTAGCAAACAGGGTGTTGTGTACAGGGTGAAGTGAACATGGTGTAGCAAACAGGGTGTTGTGTACAGGGTAAGTGAACGTGGTGTAGCGAACAGGGCGTTATGTACAGGGTTAAGTGAACGTGATGTAGCGAACAGGGTGTTGTGTGCAGGGTAAAGTGAACATGGTGTAGCAAACAGGGTGTTGTGTACAGGGTTAAGTGAACATGGTGTAGCAAAGAGGGTATAGTGTACAGGGTTAAGTGAACATGGTGTAGCGAAGAGGGTGTAGTGTACAGGGTGAAGTGAACAGGGTGTAGCTAACAGGGTGTTGTGTACAGGGTAAGTGAACGTGGTGTAGCGAACAGGGCGTTATGTACAGGGTTAAGTGAACATGATGTAGCGAACAGGGTGTTGTGTGCAGGGTAAAGTGAACATGGTGTAGCAAACAGGGTGTTGTGTACAGGGTGAGGTGAACATGGTGTAGCGAACAGGGTGTTGTGTACAGGGTGAAGTGAGCATGGTATAGCGAAGAGGGTGTAGTGTACAGGGTGAAGTGAACAGGGTGTTGTGTACAGGGTTAAGTGAACGTGGTGTAGCGAACAGGGTGAAGTGAACATGGTGTAGAGAACAGGGTGTAGTGAACAGGGTGTAGTGTACAGGGTGAAGTGAACATGTTGTAGCGAAAAGGGTGTAGTGTACAGGGTAAAGTGAACATGGTGTAGCAAACGGTGTTGTGTACAGGGTTAAGTGAACATGGTGTAGCAAAGAGGGTATAGTGTACAGGGTTAAGTAAACATAGTGTAGCAAATGGTGTAGTTTACAGGGTGTAGTGAACAGGGTGAAGTGAACATGGCGTAGAGAACAGGGTGTAGTGAACAGGGTGTAGTGAACAGGGTGAAGTGAACATGGTGTAGCAAACAGGGTGTTGTGTACAGGGTGAGGTGAACATGGTGTAGCGAACAGGGTGTTGTGTACAGGGTTAAGTGAACATGGTGTAGCAAAGAGGGTGTAGTGTACAGGGTGAAGTGAACAGGGTGTAGCTAACGGTGTTGTGTACAGGGTTAAGTGAACAGGGTGTAGCGAACAGGGTGTTGTGTACAGGGTGAAGTGAACATGGTGTAGCAAAGAGGGTATAGTGTACAGGGTTAAGTGAACATGGTGTAGCAAATGGTGTAGTTTACAGGGTGTAGTGAACAGGGTGAAGTGAACAAGGTGTAGTGAACAGGGTGAAGTGAACAGGGTGTAGTGAACAGGGTGAAGTGAACATGGTGTAGTGAACAGGGTGTAGTGTACAGGGTGAAGTGAACATGTAGCGAACAGGGTGCAGTGTACAGGGTGAAGTGAACATGGTGTAGCAAACAGGGTGTTGTGTACAGGGTGAGGTGAACATGGTGTAGGGAACAGGGTGTTGTGTACAGGGTGAAGTGAGCATGGTGTAGCGAAGAGGGTGTAGTGTACAGGGTGAAGTGAACAGGGTGTAGCTAACAGGGTGTTGTGTACAGGGTAAGTGAACGTGGTGTAGCGAACAGGGCGTTATGTACAGGGTTAAGTGAACGTGATGTAGCGAACAGGGTGTTGTGTGCAGGGTAAAGTGAACATGGTGTAGCAAACAGGGTGTTGTGTACAGGGTTAAGTGAACATGGTGTAGCAAAGAGGGTATAGTGTACAGGGTGAGGTGAACATGGTGTAGCGAACAGGGTGTTGTGTACAGGGTGAAGTGAGCATGGTGTAGCGAAGAGGGTGTAGGGCGGCTGTGGCTCAGTCGGTAGAGCGGGTTGTCCACTAATCCACTAATCGTGGGGTTGGTGGTTCGAATCCCGGCCCGGGTGATCCCATGCCGAAGTGTCCTTGGGCAAGACACTGAACCCTAAGTTGCCCCCGATGGCAAGCTAGCACCTTGCATGGAAGCTCTGCTACCATTGGTGTGTGAGTGTGCACTTGTAAGTCGCTTTGGATAAAAGCGTCTGCTAAATGAATAAATGTAAATGTAAATGTAGTGTACAGGGTGAAGTGAACAGGGTGTTGTGTACAGGCTTAAGTGAACGTGGTGTAGCGAACAGGGTGTTGTGTACAGGGTAAAGTGAACATGGTGTAGCAAACAGGGTGTTGTGTACAGGGTTAAGTGAACGTGGTGTAGCGAACAGGGTGTTGTGTACAGGGTGAAGTGAGCATGGTGTAGCGAAGAGGGTGTAGTGTACAGGGTGAAGTGAACAGGGTGTAGCTAACAGGGTGTTGTGT